>JANHAO010006464.1:0-21304 GCA_026873985.1 Saraca asoca
TGATTTACTTTGCAGGTTCAAAGATATTTGATTCAAGATTCAAGAGATCTAAGTTTAGTTTTTAGGACTTATTTTATTTTAATAGAATCTTTTGTAAATAAGCTCAAATAATGTTTAATCCAAATGTTTTTAATTAAACAATAAGGTTAAGAAATTGTTTGAAGAAAACAACTCTTTTTAAAATAGTTTTTTACATCATACTTCGATGTGACATTAATGCGATAAAGAACTTTTGAAAAACTCATGTTTAAATCGAAGTCACTTTGATGTGTGAAAGAAATCTTTTTACCAAAGGTTGGAAAATATGGCTACTTCGATGCTGTAATTAATGTGAAGACTATATACAATAGATTGTACGTCGATTACACTTCGTTGCATTAGTGAATAACAGACTGTAATCGATGGTACTTCGATGCAGTAACTGAAAATCAGTTTTTCTTTTATAGACGGTTATAACAGTTATTCAAGCCTAACTACCTTCCCTATATAAATGTTTTCACATGGTTTTTCTTCATAATTCAATACGAAAACACTTGAGAAAGAGCTGAATACAATTTTCTCTCTACTTCATCACTTCTTTTGAGAATTCTTCAAGCTGATTAGATTAAAGATTACTTGAGGTTATTATAGTTTGTTTGAGATATTTATCTCAAACTCTGGTATTGTAATTTCTATCCTTCCCTTGGTCTATTTCGTTTATTTGAGATTTCTAGGTGTTAAAAATCTGTATAAGTTTAGAAGAGTATGTTGTAAATTTTTCTAGGTTAGTAAGAAAACCTGTTAATTTCTTCTATGATTATCGTAAAGACTGGCATTTCAGGAGCCTGTCAATCTTGATAATTTTTATTTCTAATTCAGAGGTCTTTTGATTGAGAAAAATCAAGTGGAGTATACTTGAATTACGATTTCAATTCAAGTTGAATCACTTTAAAATCTCTGTCTCCAATTTTCCTTCTTTGCCTATGTCTTAATTGCTCTTACTATCAAACTTTAACTTCTATTATCTTCACATCTACTGATTATCAATTCTCTACATATCTCATCAAAAGAAAGATTTTTGATACAGGTGTATATAATTCTCTAACGAGAAAAGGGCAAGATTTGTTCAATTCCACAAGACCATCAAGAATGATAGCTAGGTAATTAGAATGGGTGAGCCAAAAATTTTGGAAATGAAATCTCTGTTTTTGATATGCTGTTTTTCTGGTTGTGGATAAAAATATTAGGGCATGATTAGATGCAATTAAGGTTAGTCAATGAAGTTTGGAGTATGGAAAAGTTATTAGCCACTTTTCATTACATAGCATTTTGTCTATTCTTTCCTATATAGCTTCACTACCAAGCCTATGATTTGTCTAAGTAAACTAAACACCTGATGGTTTCAGATTTAATAGGCCATAATAATATAAAACATTTCTAACTTCCTCTCCTCCTCTCAAAGCAAAACAAGAACTAAGTTTATTAGTAGGTTCTAAGACTTGATTAAAATCTCCTATCAGGAGCCATGGTTGAGTTTGGAAGCTAGCATTCTGGTTATATATTTAAGCAAGAAAGTTCCATAGCAAATGTTTGTGAGTACTCTTTAGAGGGTCATAAACCCCAGTGAGAAGAAAGGAGTTAGTGTCCTTAGATTGTACCAGTATATGGTCCAGTATTTAGAAATGGAAAAAAGGTTAGACAGAGAAGTTAAAAGTCTAAGCCAATATTAAACCACCACTATGGCCTTCCATATCCAAACCACAAAAGTCAGAAAATCTAGCAAACTGTAGCTTGGTCTAGACTATGTCAACTTTTTGCATTGTTTTAGACAAAACAAGAAAATGGGGGTTGTGTTTACCCAGCAACTGCTTACACTTTTAAATTGTAGAGGATTGGCCTAACACTCTACAATTCTAGGCTAGAAATCTCATGGCTGTGGAGAAGACTATTTTGACACAATCTCCTAGAATCCTATCGCATATGAGCAAAGGTTGTGCATAATTGAGATACATCCAACTCCTGATTAAAAGAACTATAGGAAGAACATCCTTAAGATAACTCAGTCATAGTTTCATAAGGGATAGTTTCTTTTAACTTTCAATGCTTCTTTTCAATTTCTAATGCCTTCTCCTCTATTATCTCCTTGATTATGACTCTCTTTTTATTTTGATATATAGGTCTAGGGTTATACTCCCTTTTTCTATTCTATTCTTGTGGTGGAGAAGTATGAAGATCCTTTTCCTTAAAAGATTGAGTGGCCCTACAGACAAATAGGGTAGAGAACCAGAACCAAAGCTTTAAAGCATAGTACCAATTAAGAGGATACTCATTGAGAGGCCTAGGAGTGGTAGAGCCAAAACCAGTTAGTCTATTAGAAGGATATAAGGAAGTAATAGCATTTGCTACTATTGTGGTCAACTGCCAGAGTGCTCTACCTTGACCATGAAGAGAAATTACGTATCTTGGGCTATGATTAAGAGGAAAATGTTACTGAGTCCAATTTACCATTAACTGATTGAGTAATTGAATTCCCAATGCAATATTCCAACTATTAGAGTTTTCTACTCAATTTGGTTGATTAATTGAGAAGACAACCATTTATTAGGAAGTATCTGTCATCAATGTACTCAAAGGAGAGTGAAGTTATTGAGTATCCATTAAAGCTTATTGGTGGCCTAATGGGGGAGGTGCCAAAGTCTAGTTATGGTGGTCATTGTCTACCAGAAATCCTATTGGTTCCACTTGCAATCGAAAGGTAAAAGATTGATTCTAGATTCTTCTTACATTACTAGGCTTAACCTAGTCTTGTTCTAAACTGTTAGTCACCATCTTAGCATTAGTTATGAAAGTCTGATATCTATCACCTTCCTAAGGACCTGTTGGGAGCCTAGAGCAAGATCCTCCTTAAATCAATCATAACCACAGGCAAATTTGGACCATGATTTATTCCCATTTGATGATTTGTATGATCAGGAGGTGGGTCTTAAGTGAAAGATGGTTCTTGGATGTGAGAGGTTGAGAAGGAATCATCCTGAGGTGAGGAAGTTTCATTGTCGATGTTGTCATCATTAATGGGGACTTCTAGAGTTTGAAGAGGAGCATCATTGAGTGGAAGATCCTCAATTGGAGGTTCCTTATAGAAGTCTACCCTCTGACTGTCAAAAGGTATATATTCCACTCTATTATGCTCAAAAAACAAATCAATTCTCGTTGTTCTTTTGGATGGGTGGGAAGCAAAAGCTCTAGCATCTCTGACAAAATGAAACTCTGATAAGTCAATAGCCACTTCCAAATCATATAGTGTCCTCGTTCTCTCCATTTGTTTGTGTATGCCAATGGCAATTTCTTATTGGATCCATGGACAGATATCCTCTTTGTGGCCAATTCTTCCACAAAAGAAACACATAGTGAAGATGCGTTCATATTTGCATTGGTTTTTAGTTCATTTGGATCCTTTTGCAATTTTAATTTTTCTTCTGTTTTATTTTGTTTTTGTGGGCTTGTTTTCTTTATAATTTCTTTTCAATTCAACTATCTTTTTTTTTTTATTAATACACATACAATATATTTGAAATCTTTTATGAATTGTTAATTGCATTCCCTATACCATTTCATATAATTCAATGTAATAATTCCTGTACCTTTTCATATAATTTAATGTACATATGATTTTCTTTTTTATAATATATGAGGAATTGGTTTGATGCAAAGGTTTGTCATGTTTATTAAACTATAGGGTGATAATCTAAAGTTATAATCTAAAGTTATAATCCATGTATTAAATATATTTGTTTCATTTAATAAGTTATAGACTTCTTGGCTGATGATAAAATGATGGACTGTCCAGTCATCATGTGTGGCAGCCATTTCCATCCTCTTTAAATTTAAGAATAATGTCCTTAAGAAACCAAGATTTTTGGCTTTTTTATGGAAGAACCATATGACGTGTTAAAATTACATTCATGCACATTTAAAATTTCTATTAATCTTATTTTTAGGATGTTGAGAGAATTTTGGACACTCATTATTTAAAATTTTAATTTTTATTTATCTTATACATAATAATAAAAATAAACAATTATTTCCAACTTTGTTATCTTTCATTTTATATATAATAAAAAATAAAAAATCAGAAAAAAAGTTTCAACTTTCTTTTCTTTTGTTTTATATATGATAAAAAAAATACAAAAAATAGAAAGAAATTAAAAATAAAAAATTTAATTTTCATATGCTCTTATATTACTTTTCAAAATCATTTACTTATTTAACTTTCATTTAAAATTACTTTTCTTTTGCTTATTTTTAATTTATACTTTATATTAAATCATTTTTTAAAATAAATAAATAAGTAATTCTATGAACTAAGAGAACTTTGATCCTTCTTTCAAAAGTACATATATCTTACTTTTGTAAGTAAAGCCCACTTTATTTAAAAAGTTATTCTTTAATAAATAATTTTTTTAATCCATTTTCTCAAATCCCACATCAATGACTTCAACTATTGAGTGAGTTAACTTTTCTTTCTACTTTTGATAACGTAGCAAGTATGGGACATTAAAAAATAGTTTTATTTTCTTTTATCTTTTGAATATTGACATTGTATATTTTAAGGATTAATATAATATTTTTTGTCATAATATATTACACAATTATTTTCTTGGTAATTGTTTATTTAATGAGTGTTGTTGGGTGTTTAACACATTTCTCATACATAAACTCCAGAGCCATCTTCTTTAGTTAATAAGACTTGTTTTATCTATTTTTTAGTTTCAATTTTCCTATAAAAAAATTAGTGGCAACTTCCCTATTTTTATGCATGAAAATAGTCTTGTTTACATTGCGCGCCCTGATGGCACCTTGTGACAGTATGCCAACTCCACTGGGGATGGTTAGAGTCAAGCCAACAAAATAATTATATAATATATTATAGCCTAATATATCTTATTAGTCCCTCAAATTATAGTATATTGTTGCATGTAAATATTTCTTACATGTTTTATTTAAATTTTAGTTTTATATCTTTTTGGTTTTAATTATTTTTATTATATTTATTATTGGCTTGCTTGTATATATTCTTGAAAATTGATATGCTTCTCCCACACATAGTGCACTTACACTTTACCTTACACATTTTTGGGCCCTATACCTGGGTCTATGTGCAACCATACGCTAATAGAGTCACATAACGAGACATCGAGTGAGGATATCCCTAATCATTTTTATGGAGGTTCCAGCTTAAACTATAATTCATTTCATAAGTATATATGCAAAAGAAGATGTTTGTTATTCCTTCCATTCATCATTATGGAGTGAGATCCCTATACTTTTGGTGTAAGGGCAGTTTGTTCTACCATAAGATTATAGAACTACCATGAGAATCATGCATTAATAGATAAGCCATAAAAATCTTGCCATTTTAAGTTAGAACCAATCCCTTAGAATAGATCTTTCCAAAACATTAAAATTCCAACAAAATAGGACACCGAAAACATATGTATATCATTATTTTGAAATTTTGACATATTCATCTTCATACCATCTTCCATGTATCACCTTTACGTTAATTTTTTTTAATCTATCTATCATCATCATTCCTATATCATGACACACACACACACACACACACACACACACACACACACACATGCATACATCACCTTTGCAATGACATGCTCATTTTTTTAGTTATTTTTAAATTTAGATTTTGGCATAATTATCATAACTCAGGTTCTCATGACATATTATATATTATAATTTTCATTTACATCATTAGCATAACCATGTGTAGTTTCAAGATATTATTTTGATTACTCAAGTTTTCATAGCATGTCATTTAATATATATTTTTTTTCATTCATATCATTTTTCATAGTATATCATTAGCATAACTGTCATAATAACATGCTATTCTAATACATCATCATAGGTACCATAGGTCATGTTTTTTTTTTCTTTAAAAAAAGAATTAAATTTTAAAGCTTTTCATTTATTTAACAGTAAAATTTAAAAGATTGCTTGACCAAAGAAAGCTTTATTCAATCGGATTTGTCCTCCTAAAAGATCTTATGCAATAAGGTCAAAATCAAGGATTATAGTCATGGATAACTCTAATTTGATACAAGATCAATATTAAAAAAGGTGATATGGCTAAAATGGTTAAGACTCAAGTAGCTAAGGCCATGAAAGCTCACTTGGTTGAAATAATGAATGAGATGGTAAAAATGGTTTATGAATCACTAAAAAAGGCACAAGTAGGTATGCAATTAGAAATAAAATCATTATGACCTCATACTATCAAAGGTACTCATTCCTAGCCTATTACTATTAGTTTTTCAACTATCACCACCTTTCCTACAAATACCATTTCTTGCTCAATTAATGACCAAATCATATCTTGATCCCACAACAATTAACCATTAACACTACAACATTTATTGAAATGCCCATTGTACCTGACTACAAACCTGAATCTTAAGCATACCCTTAACACCCTTATCCACTTATTCCTATAGATCAGCCTCTAAAAGTTACTATAGTGAGAGGATAAGATGGTGAAAAGAAAGAAGGATAAGCCAAGGGTATAACTTATGGAGAAAAGGCAAGCCTCGCTAGAAGAAAAATTGCACACTATATTAGGATCAAAATAACATGGGCCTACTAATGCAAAAGACTTCTGTATCTTAATTGGAGTGACATTTCCTAAAGATTTTAAGATTTTTGATCTCACTAAGTATAGCAAAACTAAGGATCCTATCTATCACTTGACAACATACTATGTCTGATTAGGTGTTTGGCCCAATGATGAGAAATTTTTTATTTAATTCTTCCATGAAAGCTTATCTGGTCTAGCATTTCAATGGTATCTTCAACTTGATCGCTCCAAGATCCAGTGTTGGCGAAATTTGCGTGATGTTTTTCTTACCTAATATGGTTTCACTACAGAAATGGGAAGAATTGTATGCAATTCCTTAGAAAGAAGAGAAGTCCTTTAGACAATATGCTTAAAGATGGAGGGTAAAAACTGCTTAAGTAAAACCTTTACTAATGGGACATAAAATATGTAGTTATTTTTTGAAAACACTAAGGGTTCCTTATAGTCAGTCAATGGCAGACTATCCTTTCAATGACTTTGTTAACATCATTAAGGCCAGAGAAAAAGTCAAAACTTCAGTTTGTGAGAGTATTTTACAAACATCAAATGGAGAAAAGAAGAACTTTATACCTAAAAAGAAAGATAAAGATGTGAACATTATCTATTTCTCAAACACCACCCCAAAGGCCAAACACTTACCCAAACCAATACCAATATTGACTTATTAAAACTACTAAGCCATTACCAAACCTTAGAGTATACAATGCAAAGTTTTACAAACCAATCTACAAAGCCTATCTTGCTTTACTCCATCTAATGAAACCTTTTGAACCTCCATATCCTCCTTGGTACAATCCGAATCTCACATGTAAATGCCATATTGATGTTGTTAGATAAATGATTAAGAACTATGGTGCTTTTAAGGGCTTGGTCATGTCATCACTCAATGTTAAGATGATTGCTATTCAAGACGAAAATGGGCTGATGTGTATGTGAACCCACTGCCTAATTACGATGGAGGAGGTCAAGTTAAGGCTACCTGAGTTTGATGAAGGCAAAGCTTGACAAAATGCTAGATCAGGAGAAGGCTACAATTGTTTGGAGCTTCTGATATTTTTTCTTTTAAGTAATGTTCAAGTCATTTCAATTTCTTTTATGTTTCTAAGTCAATTTGGATTCTCTATTTTTATTTCATTAGTGGTTTTTTCTTTCATTTTGAAAGGGTTATTGGCTATACCCCACAACATTTGATGTTTTCAATAAAATAAGTTTTTTTCCTCATTTGGAGTGCTATCTATCATTATTTGTTAAAGTATTCTTTCATATTGATGAAGGTTTATAAAAAATAATGAAGTGAAGGAAAATATGATATCTCTTGAGAATTTGGAGCAACAAGAAAATAATTATTTGAAGATGATGACAAATTTTAAGATCTTATAAAAATTATTGCCAAAATGTTACTTTTAATCAAGTGAGTCAAATGATAAGAGGTGTTCTTTATCTTCATCTAAAATTAAGGAGAATCATTGCTACCTTTTTAAGTCTAAAGGAGTACTTTTATTATCAAACTTAAAAAAAGGCTTTAAAAGATTCAGTGCTAAGTATTCAAGTACCAATAAATGGATTTTTTTTTTATCATCCAAATATCCTTATCACTGGCTAGCCTTATAAAGACTAAATTTTCTTTGATAACCCAAATTTTCTTCAAATCTAGGAAAAAAAAATGAGAATCCTTTAAACTTTTTGGTCAAAGAAAAGAGAATAAAAGATGTAATAATAATATTTATGAGAAAAAGGACTAGAAGGACATGCTCATAAAAAAAAAAGAAAAAAAAGAGCATTGAGAATGGAAAAAAGAAAAAAAAAAGAGAAAAGTCAAATGCTCGAGAAAAAGAGCTAAAAAAATGGTAGAATAAAAGACAAAAGCATGTGTGTAAGGGACTAACCAATTCAATTTAAGAGAGAGTACTCCAAAAAGTACAAGTAAGCAATCCAAAACAAAAAGACTAATGGCATTTCAAACAAGATTCTTATTAAAACCCAACATCAAGTCATCAACCTTTATATCTTTTCTTTCTTAATCAGCATTTATACCATACTAAATCATGTTGCAATTCTTTGATCCATTTTGGTAATTGAATATTGTCATACAATCTTTCGAAGTTAAGTGTTAGAAGTTCAATAAGAAGTAATAAGGGGATAATAAATTTTGAGCCTTATTCCTTTTCCTTCTAATCAAGCTCATGCCCACATTGCAAATTTTTAAAGCCTATTTTGAGACTCAATTTTATTTAAATATAAACTGAGGCAAATTTTGGCAAAGAAAAAAAATTGACACTAGGGCAAACCTAACTCAAAATATATCCTTCACATGGCATATTCTAAAATCTCAATAAGAATATATAAGAAACCAAAATTGGGTTAATTTTACATATTTCTAAATTTCAAAAATTCTAAAAAATGAAACTTTTGAGTTTTTCTAAAAATGTTTTAAGAATCTTAAACTATGGCAACTTTTGATTTCTTTCCAAGCTATATTGAAAGTATTTTTTTTAAAAAAATCTTAAATTAGGAAACCTTGTGATTTTCTTTAAATTTCTTTGAAACCCCAACCTGGGGCAATTTATGAATAAAATTTTGTTTTAAGATTTTGATCTTTGGTTCAAGCTCTTTATTGTTTGACGAGTCATGAACTAATTAAACATCATTTAAAGGAAGTCGCATTTGACATAAACATTAAATCACAAAGAATCAAAATGCACATTGATGCAAAGCTGAGAATAAAGATCAAATTTTCTATTGATCTAGTTATAATCAACAACCAATATCAGAAAATTTGATTGAATATTAATTTCTTTGGATGAGTAATCATTCTTTTTCTAACAAAAATAAATAAAAAATGAATTTGATTAAGTCATCCATTGTTTGCAGTTTTATTTTTTTTTTGGTAAAAGATATCAAATCGAATTAAGTTGGGTTGAGCCTATGTAAGTCAAGTAATTTTTTATGCTTACTTATTTATTTGCCGTTAAAGTAAATCCAATTTAATTGGGTTGAGCTTGTGTTAAGTCAGATAATTTATTTTTGCTTATTAAATTTCCTACCATTAATTGAACCTAATCAAGTTAAGTCGAACT
Source organism: Saraca asoca (assembly GCA_026873985.1). NCBI lineage: Eukaryota > Viridiplantae > Streptophyta > Magnoliopsida > Fabales > Fabaceae > Saraca > Saraca asoca. The sequence goes on from JANHAO010006464.1 coordinate 9,709, forward strand.
TGTGTTAATTTAGGTTATTTATTTTTGCTTATTTATTTTTTTGCCATTAAATCAAATCCAATTAAGTTAAGTTGAGATTGTGGCAAGTCAAGTCATTTATTTTTTTTTGCAGTTAAATTAGATCCAATTAAGTTAGGTTAAGGTTGTATCAAGCCATGTCATTTATTTTTGCTTATTTACTTTTTCTGTCATTAAATCAAACCCAATCTAGTTGGGTTGAGCTCGTGTCAAGTCAAGTCATTTATTTTTACTTATTTACTTTTTTGTTATTAAATCGAACCTAATCAAGTTGATCAAGCTTGTGACAAGGCAGGTCATTTAATTTTTATTATTTACTTTTTTGATGTTAAATTGAATCCAATCAAGTTGTGTCAAGCTATGTCATTTATTTTTACTTATTTGCTTTCATGCTATTAAATCGAACCCAGTCAAGTTGGGTCAAGCCTATGTCAAGCCAAGCCATTTATATTGCTTATTTACATTTTCGTTACTAAATTGAATCCTATCAAGTTGGGCCGAGCTTGCATCAAGTTAAGTCATTTATTTTTGCTTATTTATTTTTTACAGTTAAATTAAACTCAACCAAGTTTGGTTGAGCCTGTATTAATTCAAGTAATTTATTTTTGTTTATTTACATTTTCTGTTGTTAAATCAAACCCAACCAAGTTGGTCAAATCTAAGTCAATTCAGCTTATTTAGTTTTCTATTGTTAAAACACATGGTTCAGTCCCTTATCACATATATTTATATATAATTCAATCCCTTGTTTCTTAATTAACTTTTCAGCCATGTTGTTTAATCCTCAATTTTGTGTTTTTCAAATCAACATATCATTTTAAAATCATTTATAATTTATCGGTATTGCTTTATAATTTGCAATTTACTTTTCTTAGTTTTTTTCCCTCAAATTTGTGTGTTTGCAATGGGTTTAATCAAAATATTTGTTCTGTCTTTATTCATTTTTAACTGAGAATGTTAAAAAACTTGATTTCAAATTTTCTCCACTAAGAAATGAATAAAGAGTGACAATTGTGAACACCATATTTTATTTAGGTTTGTTAAAAAATATCTTTAAAAAAATTATAGAAAAATGCAAAAAAGAGAAAATATTAAAAATAAAAAATCATGCATTTTATCATGTTTTTCAGTTTTTAACATTTTAAAAAATAAAATTTGTTTAAATTGATAGTAATCTTATTTTTGTTTCATTAGCTGTTGATTATTTTATTTTGTATATCTAAAAAACAAAAAAAAATTATTGAAAATATACAATTTTTGATTTCATATGATATTTATTATTAAATTTAATTTGTTTGAATTTTATTATTTTCCTTTAAAATTAGATTGTTATCATTATTTTCACATAAAAAATTTTATTTATCTCTCCCTTTTTACCATTTTTCTATATTTTGAATTTTATTATTTATCCTCATTATTTTACATTTATTGGCATAAAAAGAGATTTATATGAAATTTTAATATAAAGAAATAGAGGAGTAGCTTCATTAAGATTTATCTTTAATTTTTATTTTTATTTTATCTATTTATTAATTAATTTTATCATTTATAAAGGGCACAAATATTCAAAATAATTATTATCATGGAGAGGATTTGCCCTTTATCAATTAGTTATCTTTTAGTTTTTTCTTTAGAAGGACACAAATGTTGAAGAGAATTCTTATCAAGGAGAGGGTTCATCCTTGTCCAATTAATTATTTATTATTATCATTGTTATTATTACTATTTTGTTAATTATTTCAATATTTTACATCATTAGACTACATTTAAATACATCTAAAAATGATATAAAAAAAGGCTTTGATTTTTTTTAACAAAAAAAAGATAAAGAAGTATATTATAATTTTATTTTTATTTATCTATTTATCACTTAATTTTATTTTTTAGTTATCTTTTAATTTGAAAAGTTGGAGTGGGACAAAAATAGGTTGAAGATAATCGATACTAAAAAATCCTTCTTCATTTATAAATAGAGAACATGTCAAAGGGAAAGACCAAAAAAATTATAGACACAAAAATAATAAAGAGAGATAAAGAAAGATCAATGAGAAAAAAAAGTGATAGAAGAAAAAGAAAAAGAAATCAAAGAGAAAGAGAGATTCCTTTTTATTCTAAAACATTTTCTAACTCTTTGGTTTATTTTGTAGAAAAAAAGGAATGGGATTTTCATATTAAATCATGAGCGGTTGCTAAATTGCTATCAAGTAAATTATATTTAATCCATTAAGCAAATTATATAATGTTGTGAGTAAATAAATTGATTGAAACGTGTTTGGTTTTATATTAGGATTGTGTCAAAGTTTTTGTGTTTTATTTATGAATGATGTGGTTTTTAATTCATTTAGGTTATACATGGATCCTTCTGCAATTGTAACTTTTTTTTGTTGTTTTGTTTTGTTTTGTGCTTGTTTCCTTTGCATTTTCTCTTACTTCAACTAGCTTTTTTTTTTTTTTTTTTTTATAATTATTAGTACACATACAACATGTTTGAAGTCTTTTATGAATTGTTAACCACATTTCCCATACCTTTCATATAATTTAATGTACTAATGATTTTTTTTATTAGAGCACATGAAGAATTGGTTTGATGCAAAGGCTTATCATATTTATTAAACTACAAGGCGACAAATTTATGTTTTAATATAAATTTATGATCCATGCATTAGATATATTTATTTCATTTAGTATGTTCTAAACTTTTTGACTGATGATAAGGTGGTAGATTCTTCAGTCATCATGTGTGGCGGCTATCTTTATCCTCCTTAGGATTAAGAATAGCGTTGTATAAGGCGTGTTAAGATTGCATTCATGTATTTAAAATTTCTATTGATATTATTTTTGAGACTTTGAGAGAATTTTGGACACTTATTGTTTTAAATTTTGATTTTTTATTTATCTTACATGTAATAATAATAAAAAAATCATGTCTAACTTTCTTTTCTTTTGTTTTATATATAATAAAAAATAAAAAATAGAAATTAAAAATATTTGATTTTTATATGCTTTTATATTACTTTTCAAAATTATTTACTTATTCAACTTTTATTTAAAATTACTTTTCTTTTGTTTACTCTAATTTTAATTTTACATTTCATATTAAATTATTTTTTAAAAATATATAAATAATTAAATTATTTTATTAACTATGAAAACTTTGAACCTTTTTGCTAAAGTACGTAAACCCTACTTTTGTAGGTCAAGTTTGTTTTATTTAAAAAGTATTGTTTTAATAAATAACTTTTTTTAGTTCACTTTTTCAAATTCTATGCAATGGCTATGATCACTCAATGAATTTACTTTATTTTCTATTTTTGATAGAGTAGCAAGTAGAAATCACTAGGACATTTTAAAAAAATTAATTTTATTTTCTTTTATCTTTTAAATATTGACATTATATATTTTAGAGATTAATATAATATTTTTTACTATAATATATTGCACAATTATTTTCATGGTAATTATTTTATTTAACAAGTGTTGTGAGGTACTTAACACCTTTCCCATGCACAATTAGGCTTCAATCATCTTCTCTTGTTAATAAGTCCTGTTTTTATCTATTTTCTAATTTCTAATTTTCCCATAAAAATTTTTGTGGTGATTCCCCTATTTTTATTCATGAAAATAGTCCTTATCTGCTTTACACGTCCTAAAGGCACCTTGTAACATTGCCCATCTTTTAAGAACTTCAATTATCTAAAATTACTCTTATGTATTTCTAGTTTTCATAATAAGTAGCATCCAAAAAAGTTTGTTGAAGAAAAAATATTCCAAATGCATTTTTTATTTTGAAAATGTCATATGTACAAAAAAATTTGTGTTGAAAGTGTGTCTGTTGACAAAAAAATTGCTAATGGGTTAAAAAAACCTAAAGACACATCTGACAAGTTACTTTTGTCTCATGTCTCTTTTGTGTATTAAAAAAGATAGCACAACCTTTTCAATGTGGACCTCACTTTACTACAAAGAGACGTGCCTCTAATATTGAAATCGGTAGAGAATAACAGCTAATAACCAGATTTATACATTATATTACAAAACATTTGAATTTATATAAAATAATAAATTAATTTAATAAATATATGTATCTAATATTTCAACATAAATCCATCCAAATAAATCATCCATAGTAGGTGCACTCTTCATATGGCCTAGTAGAGAAAAAGAGAGAGAGAGAACTATTTTGTATTCTCAATAGGGCGGCTACAGTTTTATTTAGGGTGTAAGTAGGGATCTACCTTACTGTAACCTTATTAGGCCAACCGACCCATCATCATAGGTCTAGTTACAAGGCTCACACTGCTAAGGCCTACTATCGGTCTAAATGTCATGTTAGGTTTAATAATCTGATCACATATTAGTTAGTCTATGATATTTAATTGTTATAACATTCAATTAATCTAATTTAATATATAATTAAACTATGGTAGTTTGATATAGAAAATTCTAACAATTTTCCATTTGAACAACATAGTTTAATAAACAAGAAATTGAATTACAATAGGTGGCCAAAACATGAATGTCAACCACAATTATGACATAAAAAACTAACGTCATACGTATTTTGAATACTTATATTCCAATAACCAAAAATATAATGCAAAATGTGTTACATATCAAAATATGATCATATGTATATCTTTACAAAATGATCCATGCATCTATCCAAGATGCCAAAATGAGAATAAATCTTCACATAAAAATGAAACAGGGTCTAAATGTCTCTATTGATATGTCATAAACAAATATATGTAATCAACAATGTCATATATAAATATATATGAAACACATGCAATATCATAAACATTTCATTGATCTCAAGATAATAGTTCATCATTTCAATAAGAAACATAAAACTTTCACTAACCCTAAACATTAAAAAGCTTAGCCAAATTCATTCTAGTCACTTGTTCGAGAATAATTTTACCCTTGAGCCTTTGGTTAGTGGATTCACAAACATACGATCTATGGCAACATGTATAATGCTTACGTATCTTCTCTTTAACAAATTGATACTTAATTTCACATACTCTGTACATGTAGTACTTTCATCATTACTTTGAGAGAAGTTCATTGTGGTTATACAATTGCAACATATGGTTAAGGTCATAAATATGTGCTCTATAACTTTAAATCTAGATATCATATTCCTTAACCAAATAGTTTCATAAGTGGCTTCACAACATGCTCTATAGTTTTTACGGTACAGCTCCTCCTATCATCATAAAGATGTATCCAATATCAACTTCTTATCATCTAGATAATTTAAAAAATCAGAGTTAAAGTAGTTTACAACCATCAGATCACCAAATCTATAATAGGTTAGCACTAAGATTCTTTGTACCTTATAGGTACTCCTTAACTTTCTTTGTAGCAGTCTAATATTTCTAACCAAGATCACTCAAGTATCTCTTAAGTATACAAAACACAAGCAATATCAAGATGTGTATATACTTAAGCATACAACATGTTACTAACAATGGAAACACACAAGACCTACATTGATCTTTATATTATTTTGATGACATTAGGCTTCAAAAAGAATCTAACCCCTTTAGAAAGGTGCAATACTTGAAAAACACATAAAACATATTAAACCTCTTGAGCACATTTCAACATACAATCTTTAAGATAAGCCACGAAGACTCAGGACCTATCACGATGGATCCTTATAGCCTGCACGAAAAAGACATCACTAAAACCCTTCATATGTAAATGATATATACTTTGTTTCAATCATTGGGCTTATAACATTGTTTTCAAGGAGAATATCATCAATATAAGACTAGAAACATTAATATGCCTATATGCCACTTAAAATAGATACATAGATTTGCATCATTCTCCTTGAACCCAAGAGAAGCAATAATCTCAACAAGCTTGAGATATCATTGTTTAAATGTTTATTCAAATCATATTTATGATCCTTTCAATTTACACACTTAGTGTTCTTTAATCTTCTATTGAAAATCATCTAGTTAGTTCACACAAATAGTTTTTGGCTAATCACCATTCAAGAAGACTGTCATGCATCTAGTGAAATTCTAGGTCAAAATGAGCTACTAATGCCATAACAACTCTAAATGAGTTTTTAATCAAAACAAATAAGAAAATTTTCTATAATCAACACCTTCTTTTTAAATGTGGTTCTTTGCCACCGTTATGGCGTTATACCTCTCAATCACCCCTTGAGTATATCGTTTAGTCTTAAAGACCCTTTTGTATCTAATAGGCTTGCAACCAATAGGTAACTCTATATGATTTACACACCATTATGGATCATCAAAGCAATTCATCATTTACAACCTTAATCCATTTTAGAGAATTAGAACTTAAAATGGCTTCTCAAGAAACTAGTGAGATCATTACCATCATTGATGTCTGATTCATGCTCTTATAGGTATACTAGATAGTTATTAGTAACTTCTGTCTACGAGCCATTTAGAATTTCCTCAAGGGCACTTTATTTATAAGACTTGGGTTCTTTTCTACTATTGATGAAACATTAAACTCTTCCAATCATCTTCTAGATCTTCTAGATCAATTTTGTTTGTTTCAACTAGTAATGGTGCTAGTGGAATAACAAATTGTACTTCTCTAAGAGAAACATTACATGATCTTTCACTCTTACTATCCCGCCAGCCTTCAAAATAAATAGAATAAGGTGCTTTTATTACCTTAGTGGTGTGGATCAGATAATGAAATTTGCAACTTTTATAGCCGTTATAACATCCAATAAAGTGACCATCAACAACCTTCAGATCAAGTTACTTAGTAAATAGGTCTTATGTGAGGGTCCTAAAATACAGATCTTGCCTTTTTATGTTTCTAAATTTTATACTCTTTAACCCTGAGAGATTAGATTCTTATTGCACAAGGTTTTTCAAAAAGATTTTCTATTGGAAGATAAAAATGTATTGAAGTGACTGGAATTGTTATGAATTCAATTTCACTTATTTAGATTAAGTAGCATAGAATATCAGAATTATATCAAAATGTCAAAAATTTATAAATGCAACAGAAAGTTAGCAGTACAAAATTGAAAGATGTAGAAAAGATAAATCAAGAAACATGAGGATTTTTAAAGTGGTTTAACTTTACCTAAAATCGTAGATGAAGTCTACATGCATTAAGTCAATCCTCAACTGGATGACTTGTTTTATTACAATTCATAGGATTTAAACCGAGCTCCTAAAAACTAGTTTACAACAAGATTTCACCAGGCTGTTACCTAGCTTAGACACACTAACAATACACCTTCAGCTTAATTGTAATCAACCTTACAACTAGTAGAAGATGCAAGGGAAGATCAACCTCTTCCTTGTATCTCCAGTTCTTGATCAACCTCAAAAACTAAAAAGTAAACAAGAATATGGTAAAAGAAAAACAATACTAGAGTTTAAGATGAAAATCTCAAACAACTAATTGTGAAATCCTTAGAAAATCTGGTCCAAGCAGTTAATCAATTGTTAATTTGAGAGGCTGAGTTAGATCAAGTGAAGCACAAGAGTTCCCTCTGATTTTTGCACTCACAATGATAGAGAATAATATGAGTTCTATGTTAAAAATGAGTGTGAGGGGATATTTATAGTTGTTGTAACTGACATTTGAAAATAACTAATTTTTAGCTCTTGAATCAATTTAGGAATAGATTTGTAACAGTTATAACTAACTAATAACTGACTAATTAATTTGTGAATTAATTCAGGTTGTGAAAATCACAAAGAAATTCATGACTGAATTAATGTATAAATCAATTAACCTTTTGTGTAAAAATATTTGTGAATTGATTGCATAATCGATTCAAAATGTTTTCCAATATTTCAATAAAAATATTTTCAAAAACTTTTCTTCATGAATCGATTTGGGAATTAATTCTAGTATATTCCACAAGATTCCTTCTATGAATTGATTTGTGAATTGATTCACAAGTGAAAAGTAATTTTTTTTTATAAAAATTTAACTTATGGGAATGCATTAGAAAACATGTTTAGAAAACATTTGATTCAAACTCATTTCATTTGATTTATTTCAGCCTCAGAAAAGTTTTTTAGTAAAATATTTGGATCAAAGACTAATTGGTACATTTACAAAAGATCCTATAGAAATTAATAAACCCTAAAACTAGGTTGGATTTCTTGAAATCTTCAATGTCACTTAATAACTTTAAGTTTGCAAAAAGAACAAATACTCAAAGTATATGGTTAGACCATGACATCAAATAAAATTATTTTTCAATATTAAAATTGAAGAAGAAATGATAGCTATGCTAATCAATTTCCCATAGCTAGGCTAATAATTTCCCTTTTTTTGATAATGACAAACAATTTTAGATAAGCAACAAAATATGCATACAATCAATTATCTAAATTTTATCCTTCTCCCCCTTTTTATTTAAAATCTTTACTTCTTCAATTATTTAATATCTCGTCCTTCTCCCTGTTTTGGCACATCAAAAAGGAATAGTGCCTCAATGAATTAACAGAGTTTAAAAACACATCATACAATTGAGATAAAGGTATTAAAAGATAATTTTAGTAATTTCAATAATCTTGAAATAATGATTCTTCTTAATTTTAGATTGAGTGCATGAATCATTTTATTTTTACAAATATTAGGTGTTGAATTGATTCTGTAATCAATTTGGGGAGTTTGTATTACAATTTCAGAAATTTTGGAACATTGGCCAAAATTTGAAAGATTGAAATATTGTCTGAATCAGCTTGTGAATCGATTCATAATGAGTTATGAATTGATTCATCAATCAATTCAAAAACTCTCAGAAAATCTGAAAAAATTCAATCGATTTAGGATTTGATTCAGAGAGTCTTGAAATTAGTTTTTACATGGTTTTGTTCCAAAAATTCTTAACATAGGGTATATTAATCAACATCATACATCTTAACATGAGTTTTACCTCAAATTTCATACTTTGTACTGTAAAACAAACTTAGAAAACTTTGATGCCTAAGTTAGAATTTGCAAGATACAAATCAAATAAGCAAAATCAAAATATAAAACTTAACAAAAAAAATATAGTAGGTTGGATATTTTAGATCATTTTCCAAGGGGTCTAACATCCCTAATTCTCTTCGAATGAATACAAATTATTTTTCATCTAAAGGTTTTGTGAAAATATCAGCTAATTGAAATTTAGTTTGTATAAACTCAATAGAGATGTCACCTTATGATCTCTTATAAAGTGATGTCTGATTTGAATATGTTTTGATTTGAATGCATGATAGGATTTTTAGTAAGATTGATAACACTAATGTTGTCACATGAAATAAGAATTGTGTCAAATTTCAAACCATAGTTTGATAGTTGTTACTTCATCCAAAGGATTTGAGTACAATAACTCCCAGCTGCTATGTATTCTGTTTCAACAGTTGATAATGCAACACTACTTTCCTTTTTGCAGGATCAAGAGACTAGAAAGTGACCAGTGAATTGACATGCTCCACTAATGCTCTTTCTATCAGTCTTACTCCCTGCATAGTCTGCATCTCAATAACCTATAAGACTCTAAGAATTTGATTTTAGATACCGTAAGCCTAGATGTTTTGTCCCTAAGAGATATCAAAAAATCCTTTTCACAATTAAAAAATGTGATTTTTTTGGTTGTGTTTGATATCTAGCATAGAGACAAGCACTAAGCATGATATCAAGTTTGCTTGCAGTCAAATAGAACAAGCTTCCTATCATATCTCTAAATAAAGTAGGGTTAAAAGGTTTACCTTTTGAATCAGAATCTAGCTTAAGAGCTGGCCTCATAGGTGTTCCAATAAGCTTACAGTTATCAAACTTGAATCTTTTTAGTAATTCCACTGTATACTTTGTTTGACTTAGGAATGTTCCATTTGTACTTTATTTAATTTGTAGTCTAACAAAAAAAATTAACTCTCCCATCATGCATATCTCAAACTCATTTTGCATTAACTTTGAAAATTCTCCACACAAGGAATCATTAGTAGAACCAAAGATTATATTATCAACATACACTTGCATAAGTAAAATATCTTTTTTATCTTTTATGAAAAGTGTTGTATCAACTTTTCCTCTTTTAAAGCCTTTTTGAATTAAAAACTTAATCAATCTATCACACCAAGCTCAAAGAGCTTGTTTTAGACCATATAAGGCTTTCTGAAGCTTATAAACATAATCTGGATGGAGGTGATCCTTAAAACCTAAAGGTTGCTGAACATACACATCTTTCAATATGTAGCCATTTAGAAAAGAAATTTTCATATCCATTTGGTAAAGTTTAAAGTTTCTTGAACAAAAGTATGCTAATAACATCCTTATAGCTTCTAATCTAGCTATTGGGGCAAAGGTTTCATCATAATCTATTCCTTCCTCTTGATTATAACCTTTTGCAACTAAACATGCTTTATTTCTAATGATCACTCCATTTTTGTCTAGTTTATTCCTAAAAACCTAGCGTGTTCCTATATTAGAATGATTATCTAGTTTTGGTACAAGAGTCCAAACTTGATTTGTTTTAAACTGATTCAACTCTTCATGCATTGCCAAAATTCAATTTTCATCTATTAAGGCTTCATTAATATTCTTAGGTTCAAACTAAGATACAAATGCTGAGTGATTACAAAAATTCTTTAAATTGCTACGTATTACTCGTTGTGATGTATCTCCACTGATTTGATCCCTTAGATGGCTTTGCATAAACTTCCACTGTTTTGGAGTGCAGAGTTTTGAAGTGTCCAATCCGGTAGTGTCATCCTCTTTCTATTTTGTATTTGTTTTCTCTTATTAATCTCCTTGCTAGTTTATGTTTGAGTCAGAGAATAGTGGATTTTCTGCTCATTCTCTTCCTCTAAGGATCTATCAACACTTAAGGGAGATTCATCAAAAACAACATGTGCAGATTCTTCAACCTTCAAAGTCTTTTTGTTAAAGATAGGAAAGGCTTTGCTCGATGAAGAATATCCAATAAAAATTCATTTTCAGATTTAGCATCAAATTTATCTAAGTTATCTTTGCCATTGTTGTGAGTGAAGCACTTGCAACCAAATACATGAAGATGTGATATGTTAGACTTCCTTCCATGATAGAGTTCATAGGGAGTTTTGTTTAAAATAGGTCTAATTAGAACTCTATTTAATACATAGCATGCAATATTTACTGCATCAACCTAAAATGTTTTTGAAAGGGGACTTTTTGTTGATATAGTTCTAGCCATCTCTTCCAAGCATTTGTTTTCCCCCTCAGCAACACCATTCTGTTATGGGGTTTTAAGTGCTGAGAAGCCATGGTTTATACCATTTGCCTCATAGAAACTAGTAAAGTCCTTGTTTTCAAACTCTTCTCCATGATCACTTCTAATATTTAAAATGGAATACCTTTTTTGGTTTTGAATTACATTTGCAAGCGTTTTAAAAGCTTTAAATGTGTCACTCTTGTGTGATAAAAATAGGGTCCATGTAAACTTTGAATAATCATATACAATCACAAGAATATAGAAATTACCTCCATAAGTTTTGATTCTAGATGGACCAATCAAGTCCATGTGAAGTAAATCAAGAGGTTTTGTAGTTGAAACAATGTTTTTAGATTTAAATGA
>JANHAO010006465.1:0-21337 GCA_026873985.1 Saraca asoca
TTTACATTTGATATCTTCTTTAATTGCATCTTTATTTTCTTTATTTCTTGAATTCTCTTCTTTTATTCTTCTTTATCTATTTTCTTTTTCTTATTACTTTCTCTTTTCTCAATAAATTTGGATAGTCAAGTTGTAGAGATTTTAGTACTTAATATTAACTTCTCTGTGGGATCGACCCGTATTTTCTGGTACTAGTTATAACTACGCCATGCACTTGCGGATATTTTAAATGTTACATCCGGACTGTTAAGCAAAAAAGCACCACTAAGATCAAATGGTGTAAGAAGCATAATGAATAACCATGGAACTTGAGTGTGACACTTTGGCTAAGCAAGTTTACCAACTACAAGTAGAGTTTAAGGCCCTTTGTCAAACACGAGCTCCACCATTTCTACTACCACCACTCCCACAGCTGTTAAGTCCTATTCTCACATTAATCAACCCTATTTCAAGGTAAATCCCACTTAACTTGCTCCCACCTCCACCCATCCTCTAAATAACCCATCCCAAGAAGGTATATCCCAACCATACTTTAACTTAGCTTAGCATAGCCAACCTCTAATTCCAACCACTCTTACTCTAATGTTTCCAATAGCCAACCAAATATAAAGCCTCTAGCACCATCAAATGCAAATTCCTCCACAAAATCCTTAGACACAACTCCCTCATGTCATTTATCTAACTCTATAATATTTGACTAATCTTAATCACAATCACCAAAATCCTATTGGTCACAATCATGAGCCATATGACCTATTACACCTAACCATTGACCTAAATTAGAGCCAAAGATAAAGCTCCTACTAGCCATCCTCTTGTAATTAGAATAACCACCCATTTACACAAGTGGTATAATTGCTTCACTACCTACCCACTTTAAAACACCAACCTACATTGAGTCTTACTATAGAATGATAGACCCACAAGAACATTTAGAGGCATTTTGAGCTTCCATATTGTTAATCAAAGCCCCAGATGATATAATGTGCCTTGCCTTTTCCATGACACAAAAGAAAGTTGGTTTGTGTTGGTTCACATCATTGCCTCACCAATCAATTGACAATTTCAAACAACTATCCAAGGCATTCCCCACTCATTTTGCAACCAGCAAGCACCAAAGAAAATGATGGCTGCCCTAGTATATTTTTAGCAAGGGTGACATGAGACTTTGAAGCAATATCTCACTCGCTTTAATACCTTAGCTTTGAAAATCAAGGACCTCAATAAAGGTGTAGCAATGTATCAAAACAAGTTGAGTCCATGATTGAGCTACTTCTCCATGTCCCTAGCTAAGCACCTAACATTATCCTTATCTAAGCTATTGGCATAATTGGAAAAGTATATAACTATCGAATAGGTCAAGCTCGCTTAAAGATTTAAGTGAAGTTAATCCAAAAGTGTGCAACTAAGGGATAGAGGATGTGAGCACAAATACATGCAGTTGCATTGATGGCATAACAATTATGAGTTGTTAAATGTGCTAATTGGCCACATTGTCCAAAATGTTTGAGCAGCAGAATTGATGAAATTTCCACCTCAAAAAAGACAAAAATTTCTTATAATGGGTAGGTCCAAGTATTGTAAGTTCCATCACGATTATGGTCATCAAATCGATAAATGCGTCATACTAATGGATGATATTGAAATGTTAATTTGGAGAAGGCACCCCTTTAAATATAAGAAATTTCATGGTAGAAAAGATCATCAAGAAAGAGAAAATGAAAGGGAATGTCATCGCCCACTGAGAACTAGTCAAATGGTTAGACAACAAATGGAAAAGTTACTTCTAGTTTTGGGGATAGTTAAAACAATTATGGGTGGTTTTGTTGGGGCAAATCTGTGATGGTTATTGAGGAATAGAAAAAAAGATAGCACTATAAACCTATCTGATTCATAAAGAAACACTTCAATGACATTAATCGAAACCATAATGACCCAATGATGATCTCAACACTAATCCATAATTTCTTGGTCAAATTGATCTTCGTTGATCAAGGGAGTTCCATAGATATTTTATATTTACATGTTGTTGATGCCCTTAATAATCCAAAAAGCATGTAGAATCCTTACAAAAGTATTCTTATTGGTTTTATAGGAAGACAAGTGCAAGTTGAGGGAACAGTCACTCTAAAAGTGTGAGAGCCAAACCACTAATAAAATGACTTAATGTGAATTTCTTAGTAGTGACCATGCCAAACAGGCCTTACGACTCCATCCTCGATCAACCATCCCTAAACTAGGTAAGGGCTATTATCTCCACTCCTCACCTACTAATTAAGTTTCCCACTACAAGGGGGATATATGAGATCCATGCCAATCAAAAAGTGGCCCACAGATGTTACATGGCTATTTTGGCCAAGAATAAAGAAAGCATAAGCAGGACAAAGTAGGTGGTCATTAATCCACCTAGTAGCAAGTGCCAAATGGTAGCCTTAGCATTAATAGATGCCAGAGAAGATAACATGCATTGACCAGGGCCTGAGTTAGATCTGGAAGAAATTCATATTTTTGGAGAAAATGATGATAGGACAATAAGAATAGGAATAGACCTCTCAACAGATGCAGGACATGACTAGTTGAGCTCCTCAAGGAGTACCTTGAAATCTTAGCCTAAGTACCTACAGTTATGCTGGGGATTGATCTAAACATTGCATACTAGAAGTAATCAATTGATACCAACATCAAACATGTTCAACAAAAGAAAAGAAACCATGATGTCAATTAACAAAAAGTTATAAGAGAAGAGATTGAGAAACTATTAAGAGCTAGTTTCATCTGTGAAGTCCTGCATATAACCTGGATAACAAATGTGGTCCTTGTGAAAAAGGTTGATGGTGTATGGAGGATGTGCAAAAACTTCATAAACCTCAACAAGGGATATCTAAAAGACTCTTATCCACTACCCAACATTGATCAAATAATTGACATAGCCTTTAGGTGTGAGGTTTTAAGCTTCAAATATGTATTTTCTAGGTATAATCAATTGAGGATGCACCCTAATGATGAAGATAAGACAACATTCATAACCAACCAAGGGGCATACTACTATAAGGTAATGTCATTCGGTCTCAAGAACGTAGGAGCGACTTACCAAAGAATGATAAATAAAGTCTTTGTTAAAGTAAATAAGGTGGAACATGGAAGCTTACATCAATGACATGATAACTAAGTTGAAGAGTATAAGCCAACATTGGGTGTACTTGAAAGAGATGTTTAATATCTTAAGGAAAAACTAAATTAGGCTAAACCCTAAGAAATGTACATTCAAAGTGAGAGCAAGGAAATTCCTTAGCTTCCACTTACCGAGCAAGGAATAGAGGCAAACTTATCTAAGTGCCAAATGATCATTAACATGAAGAGCCCTGTTAAACATCAAAAAGGTCTAGGCTTTGAATGGCAGAATTGCCACCTTGACACATTTCATATCTAGGTTAGCTAATCAACATGCTTCTTTCTTTAATTTATTTAAACATGGTACAAACATTGCATGGTTTAACAAGTTTGAAAAAACCTTCAAAGAATTGAAAGAGTAGAGGTAAGCCCATATAAATGAAAGGAACTTTGTAAGGAATAAAGGAAAACCCATTTAAATGTTAGATGATCATTAACATGAGGAGCCTATTAGGCTTCAAAGAACTGAAAGAGTATATGGCCACACTTCCCATACTTTCCTAACCAAAACTCAAAGAAACAATATACTTACACTTATCAACAACCAATGGGCATTCAATTCAATACTTGTTTGAGACAGTGAAGGAGAACAAAAACCAATATGCTTTACAACTCAATGTTACATCAGGGCAAAACAAGATAGTAAAAGATAGAAAAGTTGGCCTTTGCCCTATTCTCAGCATCTAAAAAGCTAAAGCCTTATGTCTATAACCAATAATTAATCATTCAAATGAATGCTCCTATTAGGTAGGTGCTCTATAAACCTGATCTTACTGGTAGACTCATTACATAGACAATAGAATTTTCTAAATACAAACACACATACAAAACATGAACAATGGTAAAATCACAAACACTGCCAAACTTTGTAGTGCAAATGACTACAGTAGAGGAAGTTGAGCAAGATGAACAAAATCAGGTCTTGTATGCTGATTGTTCATTGAATGACAAGGTAAGTGGAGTAGGAACAATCTCAAAAGGGTCTGGTAATTTGTTATTAGAATGTTCATTAAAATTTGCCTTCAAAGTAACTAACAATTAAGTAGAATATAAAGCACTAATAGTGGGTTTATGTAGGGCAAAGGAAGTGGGCATTTGATCGATCATAATTATGAGCAACTTTTAGTTGGTGATCACCTAGGTCAAAGGAGATTACAATATTAAAGAACCAATGTTGATCAAATATGCCCATATGGCAAAAAGCCTACTCGAAAAATTGAAGTGCAAATTAACAAGGATCCCCAAAGTGAAGAATGACTATGTAGATGCACTAGCTAAATTGGCCAATGCCAAAGCAGTTGTTAACAATCAAACAATAATTCAAGACACATTCTGGGCCGCTTGTACAGAAGAAGCTATGTGCATAGAATAGGAAGAGTATTAGATGACATCAGTCATATATTTTCTAAAGAATGGCCATTTGCTAGAAGATGTGTGGGAGGTCAAAAAGGTCAAACAAGGACTAATATATTTCTTCTTGGAGAATGACTAGTTGTATAAGAGAAGCTCCATCCTCCCATCTTTAACATTCTAACAACTAAATGAAGCTGACTATGTCCTAAGAGAAATCCATGAAAGGATCTATGTAGTCACCTAGCTGGCACAACTTTAGTGTTGAAGGCTGTTTGATCAGGATATTACTTATGCAAAATGAAAAAAGAGGTAATTGAGCTAGTGCAACAATGTGAAAAGTCCCAAAAATTTATCAAAGTCTAGAGACAACCATCAATAATCCAAACACCTATGGTCTCTCCATGGCCATTCAACCAATGGGTGGTTGACCTTTTAAGGACTTTTCCAATTGCTCTTGGTCTATTTATGTGGTGGTGGTGGTAGAGGTCAATTACTTCATAGAATGGTTCGAGGCAAAACCTTTCACCACCATAACTACAAATAACATGCAAAAATTCATATCAAAGTATGTCATCTACAAGTAAAATTTCCTTAGAACATTTTATCATGACAACTTCTGCCAACTAATAGCTCTTTACAAGTATGGTCTCCTTACAGTGATTATTTTACAATGGAAAATAGTTTTCCAACAATAGTTTTAAAGACTTTTGTCAAAATTTAGCAATCAAGCAAAAGTTTACATCCGTTGAACACCCTAAACTAATGGATAAGCTGAGCTAGCAAACAAAATTATTCTAGAAGGGCTGAAGAAAAGATTGGATAAAGCTAAGGGAAAGTGGGTAAAAGAATTGCCAAGCAGCCTATGGTATTACAAAACAAGTCCACACTATGTTCCAAAAGAAGCCCTATTCATGCTTACCTACAGGTCTGAAGCTGTGCTCCAAGTCAAGCTAGGATAATACTCTAATCAGAAGAAACTTATGAAGAGGAAGAGGATGAAGAAAAAAATAGAGAAAAGTTGGATATGATAATGGAAGTTAGAGACATAAGACACCTTCACAATGAATGATACAAAGGGAAATAGCCAAAATGGCTAACAAGAAGGTCAAGAAAAAAGAGTTTATAGGAGGCATGCTAGTCCTCCATTGAGTAGATGAATTGCAAAAGGCATAAACAAAAGGATAGCTAGTGGCATCATGGGGATGCCCCTATCAGATGAAAGAAAGCTTGTTGAATGGCAAATAACACCTTGAAATGATTAAGGGAAGCCCATTCCCTATATTAGAATGCAACACACCTCAAAGCTTATCATATCTAGATTCGATGACCAATCAGTCAATAGAATATGTAACTAAATAATTTGATATGAAATAAAAGAGGATTCGTCACCATTCAATCTAATGTCTACCACTTAGAGCTTGAATAATCCCTTGGAACTTAAAGCCTGAGTAGTCCCTTGACACTAAAAGCTTATGTAAGCCTCGACACCTAAACTTGAGCAATTGCTTGATACTTAAGCAAAAGCATTTAAAAATAAAATAATAAGCATAAAAATAAAGTTCAAACAACACCAATCAACCACCAAGAAGTTAAAATAGTCAAATTGCATGAGTAGGCCTAAGTCAAATGGTTACAAGTTGAGTAGCCCCTCAACAATTCAACCAAAGTAAGCGAATGAGGCAATGCATAAGGCAATCTACTTGTTATGGCCATCCAATTGATAAACTTAGAAATATTCTTTCATAATTATGAAAAACCAAACAACCTCTCAAGTTGTGAGAAAAATTCAATGAAAATAAGAAATAAAACCATATAATGTCATTTAACTCATTGGAGGTCGAGTAATGATAACTCAAGCAATAAGTAGACAAAGAAAGGTGTTCAACCTATTGGGCACCTAAGAAAACATTAACAAAAATAAGCATAGTGAGTAGCCCATTAAAAGCTCGGGTATGAAGAAGGTGCAAAGATAAGCAAGTAAAGTTGAACCTTTTTAAAAAAAAGCTAGAAAGGCCATAAAGCAATCAAAATATTCCATAAGCACATAAAATATTTGAAATGTTCTCAACATTAAATACAAATACTTAAGATTGATCAAGCTTCTTCAAAATGTTCTCAAGTGACTTGTCCCTATCAATCTTAGAAAGGTCAAGCACAAGTCAGGATTAAAATGTTTGATCTGTTTCACAACTTGATCAAAGCTAAACCAATACATAGGATAGGTAAGGGTTTCAACTTTTTCGATTTCCTTTCAAAACTCTTTTTCCTTCAGCCCAAAAGTACTTTTATCTTCTTCATGGCCCTTTCACTTGACCTCCAGTTTATGGTCTCTCCGTAAGAATAGGTTGACAGACTTTTTCTTTTTTGCCACTATCACATCCTTCTCCTTTACTAACTTAGATACATCATTAGTTAAGTCTTGAATGCTCTTATCTCACTTGACAAGCTTTGTAGTCTTAGCCTTGAGCTATTTCCTCAAATTCCCTAAAGCGCTCGAGTTACCTTTAGAGCATTTCTTCTCAGCTTAAGTAAGAGTTGAAATGGCTGATAAAACAAACATCATCGATTGAACAATTTAGGTAGTAGAAGACTTGATGAGACAACTGGCTCCATAATCATTTATAAGCATTTCATTGCATTCCAAATCAACCGATGGTAGTAGTTGACCTTGCAGAAAAGAGGCATAATCTATAATCTTGATACTATAAGCTATCAATGGTATCAAAAGTGAAGTTAGGTCTTTTTGCCTCTTCAACTAGCTATATCTTAGACCCTGATCCCATGTTGATCCACTTTAAAGAAGGGGAAGAGATGTTAGAGGTAGAACTAAATGCCTTACCCTTGGAAGAGTTACTCAACTCACTCGATTACTTACAAGAAAGCAAAGTCTTACTTTGACTTAGAGAACTTTTAAAGTGTCCTAGTGACATACAACTACTAATAACTTTCAAATTAAGGTCTGGGATGGCTTCTATTTGGGCTACCAGCACGACGATCTACTTCATTTAGGTGAAGGTGTGAGCACAGCTTTCCTTAAGCTTCTATGGGTCCATCTTCAAATAATCAATCTCAAAGATCTCTCTATTAAGCCATTAATATAAAAATAAGAAAAAACAAGTCAACATGCAAGCAAGAAGTTTAAAATAATAAAGCAATGAGAAATAAGACATACGAAGGATATTTTAAGTATCAAGCAGACTTAGTGCCAAAAGGCAAAGGATCAAGTTATGCTTTTAGGATGAATAATCTTTAAAAATTTAGTTTTTAGGTTGACAAGTGGGTGACATCCATTTCATGGGATAAATTCACTCCCCATCATGAAGAAAGAAGGGATAGAACCCTTTCATGGTGCAAACCTTGAAGAAAGAATTCTTCTAGGTTTGAATAGAGGTAAGCATCTTCTTGAAAATCACTCAATTTAGCCATTGAGTAAAGGGAATCCAACCTTAGGCTTTTGTTGGGAACAAGTGAAGGAAAATAGAAAAGTGTTCACAATGGGATCCTAGCATATTTGAAGGCATATCACTTTAAAGTAAATAAGGAAAGCGTAAGCATTCCAAGTAAGGTGAGAAGGGCAAATATCAAACAACAATGTCTATTCCTTATCTTTGGGCGATTTATTATTATTGAACAGTGTAATTATGTCTTCATCTAGAAATTCACATTGCATAGATTAATAGTTTTCAACAAGATGATTAGCCAGAAAATCAGCAAGCGCACTACCTTTTATTGCCTTTTGGGTGACATAAACTACATCATATTCAAACAACAAAACTTGCTACTAGCACTTCTTCCCATTAGGGTAGGCTTCTTGAAGATGTACTTCCTTGGATCCATTTTTGATACAAGCCATGTGTTGTAACATAACATGTATTGTCTCAACTAATGAGCTACCCATGCAAAGGCACAACAAGTACACTTCAAGAGAGAGTATTTTGACTCAGCCTGTGAACTTCTTACTCAAATAGAATATTGCCTTTTCTTTTATTCCTAATTCATCATATTGCCTAGTACACAACCCATGGATTCTTCAAGCATGGTTAAGTACATAATAAAGGGTTTTCATAATGATGGCGATACCAAGACTAGAGGTTTCTACAAATACTACTTGATTTTTTTCGAATGCTTCTTGGTATTTCCCATTCCATTCCATCCCATGGTATGATTCTTATGCAAAGATTGAATAATGGATCACAAGTAACTATTAATTAGGATATAAATCAAACAATGCAATGCAACCTCCCCAAGAAACTTCAAACTTCTTTCTTTGTATGTGATACTAGCATCTTCAAAATAGCATGAACCTAGTCACAGTCAACATCTATTCCATTCTCACTAACCACAAACCCCAATAACTTCCTTGACGTCACTCCAAAGGTGCATTTTGCAAGGTTTAGTCAAAGTTGACTCTTCCTTAGCCTTTTTAAAAACTTTATGTAAATCAATAATATGATCTTCATTTTTTGAATTAGCTATCATACCATCAACATAAACTTCTACTTCACAAAGTTAAGTCATCATTGCTCTGTGGTAAGTTGCCCTAGCATTTTTCAATTTGAATGGTATTACTTTGTAATAAAAAGTGCCCATAAAGTGATGAAGGTAGTTTGTTCCATATCCTTAGTGTTAGTGAATAGGTTAGTTAAAGTGATAAGCCTATGATTAGATAAGTGATATGTAGGATAAGTGATAAGTCTAGATAGGTCAATAAATTATAAACCTATTAGGACTATTTCATGTACGTATCTTCAATATAAATACATATGCCTGGCTCATTATTGAGCATGGCTTCATAATATCTTCTCTCTTTCCCTCTTAGCATGGTATCTAGAGCCCTCTAAACTATAGATACTTTTTCACTTCCTAACCTAACCAAACAAAGCTCACCCTTTCTCTTCCTTCTTCTCATTCTTTCTTCTTTTCATGTCATGAGTCATGGCAGTTTCTATCTGGCAACAATTTTTGAATTGCATATTTGGTGATAAATATCTAGCATCTAGATACAGTATCTGTGGTGGTTGATAGTTGTTAATTTTGACAAAAAATCATATCTATCTAGAAGCACTTGCATAGAAGTTCAAATCTGTCTGGAGGGTTTTGAAGTGTGTGAGGCAGAGAAAAATAGATTTTGGTTGATGGCATACTAGATCAGTGTGTGGTGGCATGTGAAGAACTTTATTATGATACGCTTCCTTCTACAACTTCTTTGGCAGCCAACACACCTTCTTATGTGGTTGGATCTTTGGTTTGGAAAGTTCTACTACAGTTTTTCTATTTTTTTTACAATTTTGGTGCTTTTTTATTTTTTGGTTGAATAATCTATGATGGATGACCCCACTTCTAGTCTGAGTACCAAAAACAAAAATCCAACCTTTGAAGATGAAGAAAAATCAAAATGCAAAACCCTTTTCTTAGATCTGATCCCAACATCAACTAGAATTACTGACCAGAAGTTGGATGTAGAAAGCCGATAGTATCTTACTTGGAAAAGAGTTATTAAATACTTCTTTGAGGGGATTGAAAAGGCAAATCACCTTACTTTGAATTCTCCTACAGACTACACCAAAGTTAAATGGATGGTGAAAGACCAATGTTTGGTTGGCCTTTTGTGTAATGCCTTAGCAAGTGAAGTCAAGGATAATACTATTTATTAAAAAACATTCAAGGACTTGTGGGCTTTCCTCAAGAGGTTGTACTCAGGAAAAGATAATCTATATCAAATATACAACTTATGCATATCATCGTTTCAACCTGATGGAAAAGATAAAAATATTTCACAAATATATTTTGATGTTAATCATCTCTTTGAACAGTGGAATACTCTTATTCCTATCACTACATATATTAAGGTAACACAGACTCAAAGGGAACAGCTAGGAGCTGTATGTTTTTTGATGGCTCTACCCTTTAAACTTAACACTATCCATTAACAAATCCTGACTAGTTTCAAACCACTCACATGGGTAAATGCATTTTATCATGTTCTTCAAAATGTCGGAGATGTGCCTTCTCAATCTATAACTCCCAGTGAGTCATCTACCTTAATTGGATCTAGTATTAGAGGGGTCGATAATAGTAGAGGAGGAAAAGGAAGAGAACATGATTCTAATAATGTTCACATATGTCATTACTGCAAAGAACCTAGTCTTATCAAGAGAAATTATCCTAAGTTAAAAATTGCATTACCTTGATCTGCACATACTACAACTAGTACCCAGAGTCTGAGCCTACTCATGGAATAACCATATTTGAAAAGGAGTATGCTCGATATATTCAATTCCAAGCCTCTCAGTAATCATCACCTATCCAATCCATTGCCACTATGGTTTAGACAAGTAATCCTACTGTGTGTCTCTCTAGTTCCAATACTAGATGGGTTATTGATTTAGGTTCTACTGATCATATGATGAGTAATACAGGTATCTTGTATTCTTTTTACAACTCCTCTATCTCTCTTGTTACTTTAGCTAATAGGTCTACTACTCCTATTGCTGGAAGTGGAACAATTAATATCAAACCTAATATTTCTTTATCTAATGTTTTGGTCTTCCTAAGTTCCTATTTAATTTAATTTTCGTTAGCCAATTAACACAAACATATAATTGTGGCATTTTCTTTTTTTTCTTTGTTATTGTGTTTATCAGGATCTTTTGATGAAGAAGATTTTTTGGTAGGGGATACAAACCTAGTGGGCTATATGTGCTTAATGAAAAAGTTCCTCAATCAATTATTGCATTTGCTACCCTCACTTCACATCAATTACATTATCACTTGGGTTATCCTTGTTTAGCATCTTTAAAGAAATTGTATCCTAATTTATGTTCTATTTCTACTTTAAATTGTAAGCCATGTTAGTTTGCTAAACAACATTGTTAGTATTATATTCCACAAGTCAATAAATAGGTTTTATCCCCTTTTGAGTTAGTACATTTAGATATTTGGGGTCTTTGTCCTAATATTTCCAATTTAGTTATCGTTATTTTCTTACTTTTGTTAATGACTATTCGAGAGTTACTAGGCTTTATTTGATGAAAAATCAATCAAAATTGTTTGATATTTTTTGTGTCTTTCATGCCAAAATGAAAAATCAATTCCAAACACTTATACACAACTTTTGAAGTAATAATGCTAAAGAATACTTTTTAGTAAAATTTTCTTCTTATTTGGCTTAGCATGGTATAATTCATTAATCATCTTATGCTGTTACTCCACAACAAAATGGAGTAGTTAAAAGAAAAAAATCATCACCTATTAGAAGTAGCTCATGCTCTCTTGTTTCAAATGAATGTGCTTAAGTTGTTCTGGGCAAATGCAGTTGCTATAACCTGTTTTTTTATCAATCATATGCCATCTTTGATTTTTGATGGGTAGGTATCTTATTCTCTTTTGTTTCCTTCCTAAACATTGTTTCTTCTCACTTTATGTGTTTTTGACTGCACATATTTTGTTCAAGATCATCATCCTCAAGTTTCTAAGTTGTATCCTCAATATTTGAAATGTGTCTTTCTTGGATATGCTGAAACTCAAAAGGGGTATCAATGTTATTCCCCTGAATTAGGTCTTTATGGCGTTTCTTTTGATGTTAATTTCTTTAAGTCCACTCTATTTTTTGGATCTTCTAAGTCTTATTGCTCGATGTCAGATTCTAAATTTGTTCATGAACATTTCCTTGTGCATTCCACTCCTCAGGATTCTCAGGTCTTTTCCACTAAAAAAACACATAGACTTCTCTTCTCATTAAGTATGTTTGCTTTCGTAGAGTGCAGGTACCAGATGCAGTTCATCCTTCTACCATTACTAAGACATCAAGTAGAGTGCCTATTATAGCCATCCCATCAGTTTCATCTCCCCTGCAAGCTTATTCCTCACAAGATTCGCTTCTTGCCTCCTCTAATCTTAACTTGCCTATTGCTCAACAAAAAGATATTCATAGTTGCACTCAGAAAAGTACCCATAATCACCCTTATCTAATTTCTACCTTTGTGTCTTATTCATCTTTACCTATGTCGCCACAATGCTTTATTGTCTTGTTGGATTCTATTACTGTTCCTAAGTTAGTTTCAAAGGCACTTCCTCACAATAGGTGGCATGCTACTACAGAGGAAGAAATGATGGCTCTTAAGGCCAATCAGACTTGGGATGTTGTGCCTTTACCATATGGTAAGCAACCTATTAAGGCCAATCAGACTTGGGATGTTGTGCCTTTACTCGATTGAAAGCTTGCTTAGTAGCAAAGGAGTATACTTAGACTTATGGCATCGATTATTCCAAAACTTTTTCTCCTATGGCTAAGATTACTTCTATTCATTTATTTATCTCTCTTACTACCTCTCAAAAATGGGTTATTCATTAGCTTGATGTGAAAAATGCTTTTCTCCATGGTGATCTACTTGAGGAAGTATATATCAAGCAACCACTTGGTTTTGTTGCTCAAGCGGAGTATGAAAAAGATAGTGTGCAGGTTGAAAAAGTCTTTGTATGGATTAAAAAAGTATCTTTAGGCTTGGTGTTAGCTTAGATTATTCTAAGCTATATATTTTCCTTGGTTTTAATGTTGAAAAATAATTTTATCTAACAATATATTTTAGTCTTTTTGATTTGATGTTTTGCAGGTTCAAAAGATAGTTGATACTTGATTCAAGATTCAAAGAGATCCAAGAGTAGTTTTTAGGATTTATTTCTTTGATAGGATCTTTTGTAAATAAGCTTAGATAATATTTGATCCAAATGTTTTTAACTAAACAATGAAGTAGAGAAATTGTTTGAAGAAAACAACTCTTTTTAAAATAGTTTTTTACACCTTGAACCGGTGTGACATTAATGCATTGAAGAATATATGAAAAAGTTCATATGCAATCGAAGTCACACCGATGCATGAAGAAAATAGTTTTTATCGAAGGTTAGGAAAAATGGCTACTTTGATGTGGTAATCGATGGGAAGTCTATAAACAACAGAATTTACTTCGATTACACATCGACGAGTTAGTGAATAACAAACTGTAATCGATGCTACTTCGATGCAACAATTGAAATTCAATTATTCTATTACAAACGGTTATAGCAGTTATTCAAGCCTAACTGCCTTCCCTATATAAATGTTTTCACACAGTTTTTCTTCACAATTCAATACGAAAACATCTAAGAAATAGCTAAATATGATTTTCTCTCTACTTCATCATTTCTTTGAGATTTCTTTAAGATGATTGGATCAAAGATTACCGAAGGTTATTATGGTTTGTTTGAGATATTCATCTCAAACTCTGGTATTGTAATTTTCAATTCCTTTCTTATTCAATTTCATTTATTTGAGATTTCTAGGTGTTAGAAGTCTGTATAGGTTTAGAAGCGCATGTGTAAATTCTTCTAGGTTAGCAAAAAAACCTATTAATTTCTTATGTGTTTTGTTGTAAAGACTGGCATTTCAGGAGCCTATCAATCTTGATAGTTTTTGTTTAATTTTAGAGGTCTTTCGGTTGAGAAAGATTAAGTGGAGTAGACTTGAATTGTAGTTTCAATTCAAGTTGAACCACTTTAAAAGCCTATGTCTTCAATTTTCTTTTGTTACTTACATCTTAACTGCTCTTATTATTAATCTTTAAACTTTATCACTTCACATTACCTGGTTATCAATTTTCTATATATCTCATCAAAAGAACCATTAATTTTTTATACTGGTGTATACAATTTTCCAACGAGAAAAGGGCAAGATCCGTTTGTTTCAGCAATTTTAATTTCCTTATTGGGACCATCACTTGGTTTGGAAAATTTAATGATGTGGTCATGGAAATTAGACTACAAAAAAAGGATCATGATTATTCTATTTTCTACAAACAATCAAATTCTGGTTGTATTCTTCTAGCTATCTATGTGGATGACATTGTGATTACTAGTGATGATAGTTTAGGCATTTCAAAATTGAAGACTTTTCTCCAAACCAAATTTTAGACTAAGGACCTAGGAGAAATTTACTACTTCTTGGGTATTGAGATTGCTCGAAATAAGCGAGGAATTTTCTTGTCACAGAGAAAATATGTGCCTAACCTTTTGAATGAAACAGGTTTGCATGGACCAAACCATGTGATATCCCTATGATTCCAAATGTTAAGCTTGGTTTAGAAGATGGAGAACTACTAGAAGACTTAGAATGATACAGACGATTAGTGGGAAAATGGAACTATCTTACTATCACCAAGCCTAACATTTTTTTCCTAGTTAATGTAGTAAGCCAATTCATGAATTCTCAAAGAACCTCTCATTAGAATGCAATTATTCACATATTAAAATATTTGAAGAAGGCACCTAAGCATAGATCTTATACAAAAACCATGGCCATTGTAGAGTAGAAGGCTTTTCTGATGCAAACTGGGTAGGATGTCCTATGGACCAAAGATCTACTTTAGGATATCATGTGTTTGTCGATGGAAATCTTGTGTCTTAGAAAAGTAAGAAACAACTATTTTTTCTTGGTTAAGTGCAGAATCTGAATAGCGGGCTATGGCTCATCTCACATCTAAGCTTATTTGGATTTCTCACCTTCTTTGTTAACTTAGGATAAGTCCTCTAAAGCTATGTAGTTACAGTGTGATAATCGGGCTACCACTCATATTGCTACAAATCCAGTTTTTCAGGAGAGAACAAAGCATATAAAGGTTAATTGTCATTTTGTTAGGTAGAAACTCCAAGAAGGAGTAATTAATCTTAGGCATATTAGAATTGGGGATCAACTTGCTGACTTATTTACTAAGGTACTTCTAGGAAAATAGGTTGATGATATTTGTAACAAGATAGGTAGGTTTGATATCTATGCTCTAACTTAAGGGGGTGTGTTAGTGAATAGGTTAGTTAAAATGATAAGCCTATGATTAGATAAGTGATAAGCCTATGTAGGATAAGTATAAGTTTAAATAGGTTAATAAATTATAGACCTATTAGGAATCTATTTCATATACATATCTTCAATATAAATACATATGTTTGGCTCATTGTTAAGCATGACTTCATAATATCTTTTCTCACTCCCCCTCTTAACACTTAGGATCCATCATGACTTGATTATACCCACAAAAATAGTCCATAAAGGAAACTATTGAATTCCCAACAGTATTATCAATAAGGACATCGATATGTGGCAATAAAAAATCATCCTCAAGGCTTGCTCTATTTAAATCTAGATAATCAACACACATCTGAACATTTCCATCTTTCTTAGGTACTAAAACAATGTTGGCAACCCATTCTAGATATTTGGCACCTATAAGGAACCTAGCATCAAATTGCTTCTTAACCTCTTCTGTAATCTTTAAAGACATATTAGGTCTCATGCCTCAACTTTTGCTTCACATGCTTACATTTTAGCTTTCATGGTAACTTATGGATAACTATATTTGTGTCTAGTCCTAGTATATCTTAATATGACCAAGCAAACATATCTTTATATTCACAAAGAAGCTTAATTGAGTTTTCTTGTACATCTTTTCTCAGTAAAGTACCAATCTTAACTTCCTTTTTATCTTCTTTTGTGCCCTAATTGATTTTCTCAATTGATTCTTTAAGAGGTTGGATCTCCTTCTCCTCTTCCTTGACAAGCCTTAAGAGTTCTACAGACAAGTCAATCTTTTTCTTCAATCTCACCATAATTAGTAGGATGATTAAAGTTACATATAGGGGTCAAAACACTTTCATTCTCAAACAAATCATTTTGAAATCTAAATTTAACGAGGGAAAAAAGAATTAAGTAAGCAAATATAAGATGGAATTCAAGGAGCAGGCACAATGAAAAAAATAAATAAATGAAAATATAAATGATGGAAACAAAACATGCATTTCTTTTAAAGTGAACACTAGAATGAAACATGTAAGCTTATTTTACATATAGCACCCTGAGACCTTGGTCAGAGCTTTAAGTGGTGGAAGCACAAAAATACACTGAATGAAACTCTA
Organism: Saraca asoca; assembly: GCA_026873985.1. Classification (NCBI taxonomy): domain Eukaryota; kingdom Viridiplantae; phylum Streptophyta; class Magnoliopsida; order Fabales; family Fabaceae; genus Saraca; species Saraca asoca. The sequence continues at coordinate 16,465 of JANHAO010006465.1, forward strand.
TGATAACAGGAAACTCAGAGACATCCTAACTGTTGAGTGTAAAGTTTAGGCAGCAAGGATGCATCAAGCCAACATTTCTGGTGATGGAGTGTCCATCTTTGTTTGCTAGAATTTGGTTAGGGAAAGCGATTCCTATGCTCAAAAGGCTTTGTTTGATTCATATATGAGAATCCCTTCATCTTTTAACTTTTGCTTTTCCAAGCATGCCATTATCTTTTCCCTCTTTTCATTAGCAACCCTCATCTTATCAACTCTTGTGGGCTCATATCCTGACCCAAACTTTTCATTTGGGATGTTTAAAAGGTTCCTTTTCACCTTGCCCTGGTTTAAACCCACCTTTCAACATGACCTTGGCCATCATCATAAATGCTATAGGCAGATGTGGCTTTAGGATTCAACCCCTTCTTAGATGTAAAAAGCATTAGCAATCTTAAAAGTTTGGAATGCACTCTCAAAAGCATCCTTTCTGGCATTGATATATGGGGAAGATATTAGTTTAGTGACAAACAAATCCCCTTCTCCTAGTACAACTATCAATTTATTTTTTTTATTATAAATTTCACTTTTTGATGTACGGTGCAAGGCATTCTCCCTACTGAATGAATCCATGGTTGCCTAATTAGACAATTGCAGGTTGGTGTGATGTTCATCACTTAGAACAATACATTGAGAACATTTAGGCCAATTTGAATTGGAAGTTCAATGTCACCAATATCCTCTTTTCTTGAACCATCAAAGGCTCTTACTACTATAGTGTTAGGTTTCATGTAGGATCCATCGTTTGGGAGTTTGGACAAAGTTAATCATGGCATCACATTTAGTGAAAAGCCATTGTCTACAAGATGATGTAGTCTTTGCATTTTATTGAGTTGTGAAGTGCCTTGTTATGCCCTATTCCCTTATACAGTATCTCATCATCAATGAATGTGAGCTAATTATCAGCCATGATGTTACCAATAATACCATTAAGCTTCTCAAGAGAGATATCATGACAAACATGAGCTTAGTTTAACACCTTCATTAACATCTACCTATGTGACTTAGAATTCAAGAACAATGACAATAATGAAATTCATTTAGGCATACAATTCAACTATTCAACCACTTTGTAGTCACTATGCTTAATGAGTTTCAACAATTCACAAGCTTCCTCTTCTAACACATTTTTCTTATATGCCTTGGGCTCATTTTTAGTTTCTTCCACAATAATTTCCTCCCTTATCTCCTTTTCTTTCCCTTTTCTTTTTCTTTTTAGTTCTTCCATTCTCTATTTTTCTAACTCTTCAGGATTATAACAATGGCCATTGTGAGTAATGTTGCTAGTCCTAGACATGTTGGTAATAGATGATGCTGAGGCAAAATTCGGTGTAGTCATGGTAGGGGCATGGTTTCTATCTAGAAGAACTTGACAAGTATAATTTCATGGCACTTCATTTGTCTTCTTAAAAGGGAAAAACCCAAGTACTTAAATTTTAATAGGTTCCAAAGTATGAGAATAGGGTAGTGGAGGGGGTGCCAGAGTTGTGTTTCAGTTGCAGTGAATTACCAGTGTGCTAGGTGGAAAGTGAAAGATTTAAGCACCACTAACCACATCATTTCCTTAAATAGGCATTTAATTGGTCTTAACCAATTCTAAAGCTTATTTGAACAAGTTGTACATCCATTATATTTTGAAATAACCCTTTAAATTTTGTGCATTCTTCAATGGTATGCCCTTCTTTGCCTCCATGGAACTCACACACCACTTTGTTACCAAAACCTTAGCATTGGACTCCTGGATTTGGATGCCCAAGAATTTCATGTCAAGAAGGGCCTTAAAAATACACTTTAGTGGCATCTTCACCTTAGGCACCTTCCTCTTGATAGTTTCTTTTGACCCTCCTTTAATAGTGTTCACTTTTGGATGGCCATGGTCAAGCAGAGGGTTACAATGCACATGAGGTGTTTATCATTCCCCTGAAGCTTAACCATTTGGCATCAATTATAGATTGCACTTTACTCTTGAAAGCCAGACAAATCTCAATGGAGTGACCAATAACTCCAATGTTTATAATCACATTAAGCTTATGGGTTGTACCACCTTGCATAAGAAAGCTTTGTAGGCTTTATTAGGGCCAAAGAAACCTTTCCATTTTGAAAGAGTTTTAGGAAGGGCTTAGTGTAGGCTACTGGGATAAGATCATATTGGATAGGCCTCCTTTCTTGTTCATTACAACTTTTTCTTAGGTTAGCATTCTAATATGGGTTTTGGTTCATAGGTCATAGTGCTAGTGGGGAAACACTTATGATTAGTGTTTAAGGGAAATGGTGGTGATGTAGCATATGGTTAGACATATGGAAATTGTGAGGTGGAAGGAATATACAGGTATTGCATAAGTTGTGATTGAAATGGTTGAATAGAAGGTGGTTGTTTGGGCTTTGCTTATTACAACTTTCTTTCTTGCCTTTCATAACTAGTGGCATGCATCTTATCTTCCTTTTAATATTAACCATAATCTTCTTTTTACCTCATTATATAAATAGAATTATCAACAATTCTACTAACTTTAACCTCATGCCCAATCCTTTCTGTAATGGTAACAATGTTAGAGAAGTTTGATGATGCATTACCAAACATCCGATCATAGAAAGGTGGGCAAATAGTGCTAATGAATGTAGACACTATCTCTTTTTCATAAAGAAGTGGATGTACTTGAGCAGCTAAATCCCTTCATCATTGAGTATATTCCTTAAATGTTTCAATGGTCATCTTTTCCATATTTCGAAGTTGTATCTTATCGATAGCCAAATCAAGATTGTAATGACATTGGCTCAAGAAAGTATCAACAAAGCCTTTCCCATGTTGCACCTTATTGCAATCAAGCTTTATGTACTATCTAGAAATAGCACCGATCAAGTTATCTTAAAAAAATGAATAAGAAATATATCATCATTTGCAAAAAATGCCATTTTTTGACAATGTGAAGTCAAGTGATTCATTAGGCAAGATGACCCATGAAACTTTTCAAACTTAGGTACTTTGAACTTAGGAGGAATAATCACATCAAGTACTAGGCATAGCTTTGCATCCATGAATTAGCCCCATTCATTACTCATAGTGTTCTTCCAAAACTTTTAACTTCCCTTTATTCTTGAAGCCATCATTTGATTCTTGTGTAATTTTTTTTTATCATTAAATTCATGGTTCTTAGGTGAGCCATGGGGTCCTCCCATTATTGTGAAGTAGAAGGGTGGAAAGAGATATTGATATTAGAATCTTAGGGGTGAGCACATAAATGGTTGAACATTGACTAGAGGCAAGAATCCCTTTGGTGGATTTAGGCCTAGTTATAGATGTAGGTTTGTGACATAAGGAGTAAAACTAGGAAGAAAATCAAGGCTTTAGTACTAAGTCATATCTTGATCTTGATTTTGATTATCTGATAAGGGCCCCTTATTGTCATTAGCTTTCTCATTCAAAAACCCACAATCTTTACGATTTGTTCCTTTAATTTATTGATGTATTTTCTCATTTCCTCTTGAGCCCTCTCTTATTCATTTATAACCCTTGCTTAAGAATAGGTCCTATATGAGTGTTGTGGTAGCAAGGTTCATTTTTTGAGGCAAGTTATAATGTAATACCTTTTGTTTGAACATCAATTAAACTTAAATGGGTGCAAAAAAATTCATACAAAAATTGTTGAGAAAAAAAGGAAAAAATGCATGGATGTTGTGATATGAAACAATCTTCCAAAGATAATGCTAAAGGGACATTCATTCCATACTAATTCTTAAAAGAATCAATGGTAGTTGATTCATTACAAAAGCATATTGCTATTACAAACAAAGATAACCTTCAAACTTCTAGTAGACTCTACCCAAGTACTCCAAGTCCTTAGAAATATCAACTAGGAATCTTTGTGCCTCACTTGGTGAAAGAGTTGCTTCAACCTCATGTGCCTCTCCTATCCTTTTCTAAGCTTTTTCAGTAACCATTTCAAGCATTTTCAATTAATGGAATCGATTGTTATTGAAGCTTATCATTTTTTTTCTTCAAATTATGCACTTCTATGATATCAATACCTATCATCTTGCAACAAAGTGTTTTCTTAGGTTAATCATTGAATTTTATCATGATAAGCAACCAATTGTTGGTTTAGGTTTTGCAAGTTGAATCGAAGTAATAAATTCTCATGGTCTTTTCTCTCAACAATCTCTTTGAGACTTTGACACTTTTCTTTGAACTTGTTAGTTTCATAATGTGCCCTTTGGAGTTCTTCATGATATTTGGAAGCTTCCTCCTTTTTGTGTTTTTGCAATTATTGTACCATTTTCTCAGTTCAAGTAGCTTTACCAACTCACACATCCTTCTCAAATGACAACTTCTTGTTCTTGGGGACTAGTATAGTCTAATTCTCACATAACTAATGATACATCACCTTAAATCTTACCTCAACTTCAGCTTGATAATCAATCAGTTCATCAAACATGTGCATCAGTGGTTTGGGTGTAAGGAGTTATGCCCCAGCATCCCACATCGGCTAAGTTAGGATCCGGGGAAGGCCATTTAAGGGGGTGTTCGCCCCTTCTACCTGAGGTGCCTTTTAAAGGACAAAACCGTGAGGTGAGGAAGCCTCGTTGGATGAGGGACTGGCACCAAAGCAGACAATACCTCTGGGTTGGAAACCTTTCATGGTATCAGAGCCGGACTGGCCTCTGGTCTGATGGGTCGGGGGGGATGTAAGGAGTTATGCGCCAGCATCCCACATCGGCTAAGTCAGGATCTGGGGAAGGCCATTTAAGGGGGGGTTGATAAGTAGAAAATGTACCTATAAAAATACTTGATTTTACCTCTTAATTAGTCATTAACTTGTGATTTTTATCTAACTTTTCC
>JANHAO010006466.1:0-21309 GCA_026873985.1 Saraca asoca
ACAAGATAAACAAAGTATGTATTTTCTTTTCCTAAATTAATTTCCTTTGGAAATTATAATATTCATAAAAATTATGAATAATAATGTAATTAAAATGATCAACCTTTAAAAAGAAATTTATAGAAAAATTTTCCCAAAAAAATACCCAAATTAAATTCTAAATTTTTTTTTCTAGCCGTTAAAATGACATGTTGTTTTGGCCTTAACTGAAATGGTGTCGCACTATCCCTAAACGGCAGCCTAGTCTATGTGTAAAACGACACGTTGTTTCACTTAACCATGGAACAATGTGTCGTCTGGGTCGTCTCCTACCTCTGTCCAGGTCTTCTCGACCTGAACCTAACCCGATGCAATCTGAATTTTTGACTTGGTTAGTTTTGAGTGTTTTTCACATCCGATTGATCAGTTTTAACACCAGAAAGGTTAGGAATCCTTAATCTTAATGATTCCACAATATAACACTAAAAAACAACAAGGTTTTTACGTAAACCAGAAAAGAGAAAAACAGGGTATTTTTTCTGAAAATTTTTCAGTGATATTTTCATCAAGGCACAGGTATAATCAACTATGATATCACATGTTATGCATTTTATCTTTGTTCTAATGCATTCTAATCACAAAAACAAATCAAAGGTATAGCCATAGCGGAAGTCGGGTTGATCTGTTACCTCCAGCCATTGATGCAGTTTTTTCTCCTTTCTTATTCGCAATTCCTCTTTGCTTGTTGTTTCCTGCATACTAGGAACTTCCAATGCACCTCAATATTCTCAGAATGATGGTATTCTACCTTATGGATTTCTTGATGGCATTTGGGACCCTTTCACCCTTTTTATGGATTTTCTCATCCCATCACTGAGAGTCCTTTTAGATTTGATTTTTTGAGACTTATCTAATCTTAATTGCAAATCCTTATCCTAATATATTGGCCATTTAAAGGAGATAAGGTTTATACTTGTTTTTCCTATATTTTCAGAAGCCCATATTATAGGTTTGTTACAACCTTATCTAATAATTTATGTATTGGTGGGTTCACAATGTCATTTATGTTACATAAAAGATGAAGAGAGAAAACCAAAAGAAGTTATGAGGCTTTAGATTTTCAAAAGTCTAAAGAATAAGAAATAAAAACTTAATGAACAATGATTTTTTCTTTTGTTATAAGAAATTGTAAGGCTTTATAAAGAAGTTTAAGTCTTTGTGCTTTGATGGTGAAATTAGAGAGAGAAGTCATGAGTAATTGTGGCCTAAAAGGTTATGGTATAGTGAGAGAAAGGAATGTTGCACACAATTTTTATCCATTTTGTCAAAAGACTGATCACCAAATTTGCTTAAATTTGTATAAAATTTGAGTATATTGTTCAAGGTATTTTGGATAGTATAATACATATGTTATCTTTAATTTTTCTTTTTCTCTATTAGCTAATTTTTATTCAGTAATTGATTAGGATTATTATTTTGAGATTCCATGTATTTTGGTCAAAAGTTTTATTCTAATTATTCTTTAAAATTTCTAGGTAGACGTTATTATATTCATTAATTATTTTATTATTGAAAGATTTTACAGGATTAAGTCCCATGGTTTTTTACTCTTATATTGAGGGATTTTCCACATTAAAAATTACTGATCTTTTGATTTAATTTTCTATAATTAATTTTATATTGGATTTATTTAATTGCATAAGTTAGGAAAAGTTGATCTAAGTAATTTAATATTTTTTGCTATGATTTTTATATATATATATTTAACAAGTAATATCAAGAGCTTGGTTGTTGCTTTACTGTGTGTGATTAAATGAAGGAAAATTTAAAAGGCATGATGATTAAATTGAATTTTTCAAATTATTCATATTGAAAGTCTAGAAAGGAAGATTTTTTATATTGCAAGGATTTGTTCGATCCTATTAGGCTAACCTACTAAGAAGACTAATTACTATTGGAATAAAATAAATAGGAAGATTATTGATTTGATTAGGCAATGTATTGGCAATAGCATATTTTATCATGTGTCTATTAAGACTGACGCTCATGAATTGTGGACTAAATTGCCTGGTTTGTATGAGAATAAAATTGCACAAAATAATTTTTTTTTGATTCAGAAGATAGTGAATATGAAATATAAAAAAGAGTGTTCGATGACTGAACATTTGAATAGCTCTTAAGGTGGTGTGAATTTGCTGACTACTATGAATATGACTTTGGATGATGAGATACAAGCACCATTATAACTTAGTTCCTTGCTTGACAGTTGGAAAACTCTAATTATGTCTTTGAGTAATTCAACTCCAAATAGGAAGGTGACATTAACAATGGTGAAAGACAACATATTGAATGAAGAAATAACAGGGAAATAACATGAAAATTCAAATCATTCAGATACATTAGTTATTGGAGATACACGTGGGAGAAGTTAACACAAAAATTCTTATGATTGGGGAAAGCCTAGGGAAAGATCATAGTCTAGAAACAAAAAAGATGTAAAATGTTTCCATTATGGAAGAACAAGCCGTATTTAGAAGTGTTGGTCCCAAAAAATAGATGATCTTTTGATCTTTAGTTTGGATTCTAATTAAATCTCAGCGGAAGTCTTTGAATCTTTTTGGAGATTTTACAACAAAATTATCAAAGTTGACTTATTAGTAAGCAAACAATTCAATTGTAGTCACTAATTTAGAGAGTAATTAATAATGCAAAAACATGTAATCAAAATCGAATATATATCTAGTAAAAAATTAAATGTAGAAATATAAAAAAACTAGATTTTTAAAGTGGTTCCACATTAATTGAAACTACAATTGAAGTATACATCCACTAGACTGAATCTTCAACTGAATGAACAATTTTATTAACATCCATAAGATTTATCTGGACTCATGCAAACTAGTTTACGCACAAAACTTAACCAAACTCTTGCTAGCCAGTTACACACAAGATTTAACTGGGCTCTTACTAACCTAGATACAAAAATTCTTAATCTTTTACTAACTATGATTAACTTCACAATTATAGAATATACTATAAGAATTTTCTACACCTTCAACTGATCATGATCAACCCCACAATTAAAGAAGATGCAAAAGGAAGATTAACCTTTCTCTTTGCAACTTAGATTTCTAATCAACCTCAAAAACCTGAAAACTAAAACAAGATATGAAAGAAATACAATACTAGAAATTGAGATGAAAATCTCAATCATCTAAGCTGTGCTCTTCACCAATTTGATTCAAGATAGCTTTGTTTGATGAAATCAGATGAGATAAATCTATTTAAGCTTTATTTTATCTCAATTTTTCACACTTGTTCATTTGCAAAAGATTGCATTTGAAATGAGGCTTAGTGGTATTTATATTGTGGCAATCGACATTTGAAAAATAACTAACTTTCAGATTGTGAATCAATTCACAACGGTTGTCAACTTATGAATCAATTCGTCTATGAATATCATCAAAAACTTCATGATAGAATCAATATATGAATCAATTCATACTCTCATGTAAAAAGTTATGAATCGATCACATAATCGATTCAAAGATTTTTCTAACATTTGGTAAAAATGATTTTGAAAATAATTTTCGAAATATTTCTTCATGAATCAATTATCTAATCGATTTACACAAGATTTTTTGTATGAATCGATTTGTGAATCGATTTACACAGTGAAAAATAATTTTTATAAAACTTTCACTTGTGAAGGTATCTTCAAAAACTTTTGTTTTAAGCTCATTTCAAATGATTTACTTCTACCTCAAATTAGTCAGTTTAATAAATTTGCTTGGATCAAAATGAATGAGAACACACTTACAAAAGATTCTATTAAAAATAAAAAAAATACACTATCTAAATGATGGATATCTTGAATTGTATACTTTGATTCAGTAATCAATTAACAAACGATTAAGCACATAAACAAAATATGATGTTGATTAAAATTATTTTTTAATATTAAAACTGAAGAATATATTATAGCAAAGCTAATCTCCCCATATAGATGTAGCAAGGCTAACAAGAAGAATTGCTAATCGCTGAAAATGGATAAATCAAAGGAAAGAGGCAAAGACCAGAAAGAAGATGAAGATATTACTGTAGTTGCATTTGATGAAGAGGTTGTGATTGCTCATTATGATGAGTATTTGAATCTCACAAATGAAAACTCTACTTAGGTTGTTGATTCAAGAGCTTTATATCACATTACTCATTATAAAGATTTCTTTACATCTTTTTCTATTTGAAAGTATGGTATAGTTAGATTGGGAAATCAAGGTTCATGCAAGATCATTGGTATTAAAGATATTAGCCTGGAAACTAATACCAGGTTGAAATTGTTATTGAAGGATGTTAGAAATGTTATTGATTTCCACTTCAATATTCTCTTTATTGGAGCACTTGATAATACGGGTTTTGAAAACTACCATGATAAAGGTAAATGGAAGCTTACATATGGGTCTTTAATTATGGCAAAAGGTGAAAAGATTAGTTCTCTTTACTGAATATCAATAATATTGTGTAAAGAAGAGGTGAATGTTGTTAAAGTCTTTTCAGTGTTATGATATATGTGCCTAGGTCACTTGAGTGAGAAAGAACTTAATGTACTGGAAAAGCGAGACTCCTTTCCTATGAGAGATATGTCTATAAAGAATTATTATATATTGTTTGAATGGTAAACAACATAGAGTTTCATTCTTTAAATTCCTTTCACATAGGAAATCAAATATTTTTTATTTGGTTCATATTGATGTGCACTCTATGGATTCAAGAACTCTTGGTAGTGCTGCATATTTTATTATATTTATTGATGACCACTCTAAGAAAGTTTAGGTCTATGCTCTAAAAACTAAAGACCAAGTACTTGATGTTTTTTACTGAATTTCATATACGTGTTGAAAGAGACACAAGAATGAAATTGAAATGTGTCAAAACAGAAAATGGTGGTGAGTTTGGAGGTCTGTTTGAGATATATTGCAAGGACTATAGCATTAAGCCTAAGAAGACTATTCCAAAGACACTCAACAAAATGGAATTGTAGAGAGAATGAATTGGACAATTAATGAAAGAATTAGATATATGCTTTCTCATACTAAGTTGTTTAATGCTTTTTGGGGTGAAGCAATGAGAACTATAGTAGATCTGATTAACCTTTCTTATTTAGTTTTTCTTGATTATAATGCTCCAGAGAAGATGTGAATTAGGAGAGAAGGCTCATATAATCATTTGAAAGTGTCTAGTTATAGAGTATTTATGCATATTCCAAGAGATAAAGATCCAAGCTTGATAACAAGACTAAACAATATATTTTCTTGGGTTATGGTCATGATGAATTTTGTTATAGATTCTAGGATTTGATAGATAAGAAAGTTATTAGAAGTTGAGATGTGGTATTCTTTGAAGACCAAACTATTGAAGACCTTGACAACATTGAGAGGCTAAAGCTGGTAGACTAGATTTGGGTCTTGAACCTTCTGCAATGGTTACTGATAATCACAAGGGGGATGCAAAGGTTGATGATACTATACCTTGGCCTGAGGTGTCTATTATCCAGTTTTACTTGAATAATCTCTTGAGAGTTAATTGAGAAGATTTACTAGGAAGCACCATCATTCCTAGAGATATCTGCTTGATGAATATGTGATGCTCATTGATGGAGGAGAGCTTGAGAGTTATCAAGAGGCTATGTTTGATGAGCATAGAGAAAATTAGCTACAAGCTATGTAAGGTGAACTAAATTCCCTATATAAAAGTAAAATATATGAATTGATGAAGTTGCCTAAGAGCAAGAGAGCACTCAAGAACAAGTAGGTGTTTAAGATAAAGTTAGATGAAAGTATCTCACAGTCAAGATATATGACAAGGTTGGTTTTGACAAGCTTTAGCTAGAAGAAGAGGATTGACTTTGAAGTAATATTCTCATTAGTGGTTAAAATGTCCTCTATTAGAGTTATGCTTGGGCTAGCAGCTAGTCTGAATTTAGAGATTGAACAACTTGATATAAAGATTGCATTCCTTCATGGTGACTTGGAGGAGGAAATTTATATGGAATAATTGGAGGGTTTCATAGTCAAAGGTGAAAAAACATCTAGTATGCAAGCTGAAAAAGAGCTTGTATGGACCTAAGTAAGCACCAAGGCAATGGTACAAGAACTTCGATTCATTCAAGATGGATCACAATTATGATAAAATTACTTCTGATCACTGTGTGTTTGGGGAGAAATTCTCTAATAATAATTTTATTATTCTCTTGTTATATGTAGATAATATGTTGATTGTTAGTCATGATATTAATAAAATTAATAACCTAAAAAGGGATATGAGGAAGCCTTCTGTTATGAAATACTTGGCACAAGCAAAATATATCCTTGATTATTTTATTAGTGGAAGACTTTACTGGACTAATCTTATGGTTTTTTACTTTTACATTGAGGAATTTTTCAAGTTTAAAAATTGTTGGTCTACTGATTTAATTTTTTTTAGATAATTTTACATTGGATTTATTTAATTGCAGGGGTGAGAAAAGTTGATATAAGTAATTTAATATTTTTTACTATGATATATTCTAGTTCTTTTCCTAAAATGATATAAGCTAATAATAAAAATAAGTGTTTTTTATTTTCTTTAAATTCAGAGTAATTGATGTATTAATTTGAACAAGGAGGATGTTTCTTTAATTTTATCAAACTTTAAAGAAGTTAGTGTAATTTATTTTATAAATAATATTAAAATAATGCTACTCTCTTAACAAAACCTCCCATACAAAATAACATGCACCCACTTATGGTGGTCCTTTAATGAATGGCGAAGTGAGTGGATAATATGTTGAAGAAATATTTTGATAAACATTTGATGGGAATGTACTTTAATAATAGATAAGCTAATGCCAGACTAACTTTAATTGGTTTTGAAGATTCACATAGGATTATAGGGCTCTTTAATAAGAACCTATTTTTTCTCATTGGGCATACACACCAAGAGGGAAGTGAATTGGTGTTGAAACCACAAGTATAGATTTTAAAAACTTTTTCTTTGAAAAGAGCAATTAGAAACAATTACAATAAAAGATAAAGTAAATAACACATAATTAAGGATACGTAACTTAAAGTGCATGAAAGTAAAAGAATAGGAAAAAAAGAATACATAAGCATAAGCAATTTAAAATGTGTGAAAGTAAAAAAAAGGGGAAAGAGAATGATAGCACTAATGTATGGATATTTGATAGTCTAAAACAAAATGAGAGCACTTTTTCTTTGATATTACTTAACAATCTTTCCCATTTAATCTTTTAAAGACTCAAATAATCGTATCTCACACCTTGAAAATTTTACACGCCTTACACCAAGGCATATATCCCTAGTTATAAAGTTTTTACAAGTGTATTAATCATAATCAACCCTGAGCCAGTGAATCAAATGATACACTTAAAAATTAAGAATGATATGTCTCTAGGAAACCATAATTTTTCTCATGCTGTTAAAATGTTAATTTACAAATGAATATCTTGAAGAAGACTTGAGATCTTATAGAGAAAAAGTCCTCTTAGAGAAGATAAGTTGCTTGGTGGTTTGGAAATAGAGGGGCAACTTTCCCTTTACAGATAGAGATGGAGACTAGCTATTGGACACATTCTTCAAAAAGCATATTGGTCTCCAAGCTTTTCACACTTTCAGGAGGCAATATGCTATCAAGTCTCTTTCACACTACCTTGCTTTTTCAAAAAAATTGTAAGCTTTATAGTTAGTAGTCCTTTTTTTTATCATAGGCTTTAATTTGAATTCAACTTGCTCTTTAGTTTGAAATTTGAAACCTTCAATGAAGTCATTTTCATAGTGTATAAAGCAAGTTTCATTTGGTTGCTCTTTTATAGTATATCATGATTAAATATTCTGCTACCAAACAAGTTTAATACTAAAAAGATAAATTTTTTATTTTTATATTATATATACATAATATCATACATAAAAAAATTAATTATATTAGTAAGGTTGAATTAAGAAGCATGCCGCTTTAGTTGAAGTAATTAGTTTTTTAGCATTTGATACTTTTTGTTAAGTGTAACTATTGATACTATATTATTATGCAATGGTTGAATAGGTATTTAGTGATGGACTTGATAGTTGTAGAAACTTTATATTGATATGCAAAATGAGATAAAAAAATTTAGTGCTTTGTTTATTTGTGAAAAACAAGTTTTTATAAGCTTGAATTTGTATAAATTACAAATTATTCATGTAAGGTTGTACATGCTAATTTAGGCTTGTATTCAATCCAAACTTGAACTCGAACTCAAATATTTCAAGTTCGATAAGAAATTTAGGTTAATTAACATACTGTTCATGTAAATTCATTTAGACTTGTATTTGAGTCCAACTTGAGCTTGAACATGGATTTTTTAGGCTCAATAAGCTTAATCTCAAACTTGAACTCATTTATTTTAGTCAAGCTCAAGCATGAGTATGCAGATGTTCTTTTTGACCTTATTTTTTTGTTTTAAAATGTAGTCAGAACTCCAATTTTTTTTTTTGCAATAATAGTATGTTATTATTACAAAAGTAACATGATTTTGCAACAAAATGTTTTTTTTTAGACTAAGGTTATAATATGAAGCCACAATAATGTATATTTGATAAATTTTGTTGCAATATAGCAGTGTTCTATAAAAGATTTATAATTACTATATTTTCTTTTTAATATACCCCATCAAACCCTCCAAGCCATTCGAAACCCTTTGTACTCTCAATTTCCACTTTCAATCTCCTTGCCAGTGAGCAACTATCGCACTTTCTTTTGCAAAGATGATCTGATGGAGCCATTGGTCTCAATATGAAGATTTTTCTCTTTTTGTTTTTCCATTCCTTCCTTCCTCTCGATCCCGTTGGCATACTTCTCACCCATGCTCAGTAGCGACACTACATTTCTTGCTGCATCAATGGCGTCATCAAGCCATGGTAGGTGCAAATTTTTGTATTTCCTTCTTTTCACCCTTCCTTTCTCCCGATCTTTTTTAAGTTTTTGTAATTTTTCTTCAATTATTTTGAAAATGGGAAATTTTTAGTATAGATTGCCAATGTAGAATTTCTTTGTAATTTTTTTATTTCTATTTTGAATTTATGGTTCTTGAATTGAAGATTAGGCCACTTAGGTTTTGTGAGTTTACAAAATAATGTTTATACAGATCGGTGAACAAAGTGTTTTGTGTTATAACTAATTGTTGTAAACAAAGAAAGCAATAGGCTTAGAGACTCATGGTAGAAGCCATCTTAAGAAACTTTTCCTTAATACCACAAGTTCTCTAGATATATATGTAAGTTATTCTTTTACTAGTCATTTATGTTTTTTGTGTTTCAATGATTAATATTCAAATGAATACCAATTTATATGATACCACTTTATTGCTTGCATATTAAGTTGTAAGTTTATTTACTCTACACTTGTCAAGACAAAATTTTTTGGCCATACTCTTATTGAATTACATGTTTCTTGATTTTGCTGGTACTCTTTTATAATGTGGCACTTGGTTTAGTTATTGTGTGAGTTTTATATATTAATTATAATTGCTTGGTCAATGTATATACAATATGACCAATTGGGAGGTTTTGCCTATAAGTTGTGGATAATTGGTTTAGTTACTAGTAGGTATTATTATTATATGGATTCCGGATTTTAGGGAATGGTGGTATTGAGATTAGAACTTCAAGTATATATGGCATTAATCTTGTACAAGTTATTAATAGATATGAAGTATTTCTGTGTGTTTTTTTATTTCTATATCTCTAGCATTATTCTTGTCCTTATTTCCTAATGTTTTGCACTGCACGTTCGTTGATAAGTGTAAATTGTAACACACCCTTCTCAATCCAATGCTACCATGATATTCTTATTATGTGTAAATTGGTTGAGGCATTTCCTATGTCATATGAATTTTCATATTAAAGGTAACAGAGAGATGTTGGGTATATTTTAAGCATAAGTTTTTTAAGTTTTTTTTTTTTAGTTTACTAAGTCTGAAAACATATTTCATAATCTATTTGTAAAATTTTACATTAGATGATAGTGCAATTTGCCTTATGTTGTATTTACCTTGTGTAAGAAGTTTAGAGTAATGATTTTGAAAACTTTTTATTTTTTATTTTTGTAAATTTTTACAATGTTGTCTCCGTGTACATGCTTTGAAGATTCTGTTTTCTTTGGCACCAATAATGATAATGCTACAATAGCTAAAAGACTTCTAAGGATCTTGGAGCTATAAAAGCTGATGTACTTATATTAGCTTTAAGTACTCTATAGCCTAACAATTTATTCATAGGTATTTTTCTCATTCTCTTTCTCCCTTTGTTATTATTCTTTTAGTCTTCATATATTAATTTGTGTGGGATGTGAGGATTCTTCTTGCTTCAAGTAAGAACTCACTCCTAACTAATCATATTTTTTTCCAAGAAGTAAATTGAATGGCTCCTAATTAATTAAAAGAAGTTATGGTTCAAAGCATCTTGGCCTCTTTCATCTTGGTATAACTCTTATCTAGTTTATATGAATGCACTAACTATTACTAGTTTTTCTTTACCATCTTCTAATCTAATATGTATGAGGGAGCTACTTTGTGATTTCATATCTCTTGCATTGATAAAAAATTTGTCAAATTCTATGTTCATTTGGATTCTTTGTACTCATGAAACTTAAACATTGTATGGTTTTTATAATATAACAAGTGAATTTTAGTATGTTTCCTATATGCATTTTCAACATGTTTTTCTTTATTATTTAAAGAGATAGCTGTGCGTTTGATTAGAAACCTTCTAGCATTTTTCCACAAGTATATTTTATTTAATTATAACTTTCATTCCTTTTTTTATTTAAATTAAATTGTTATATATTTTAAGTTATATTTTTCTTTTTAAATTTGTAGGAGGAAGGATTGCACAAAGGATTTTATGTTGGAAGATAGTATTCTTTTTTCTTTTGGAAGTTGTCTTCCTTAACTTTTAGTAAGTGTAAGGATCTTATTTATTTTGTTGGTTACTTGTAAGTTGTAAAGCAAAGGGAGACATCCTAGTGGGGATATGTCTATGCAAAGTCTTAGCATTATGAATATTTATATGGATCCTTACATAATGGATATATAAGCAGTTTGAAAATTTTGTTTACTTATTATACAAGGTATTACATAGTAAACATTATATTTGTGCAATATTTTTTTTTGAAGAACGTGTAATAAGTTGAATATTAAATGGTTTGAGTAATTATAAATTTGTTGCTAATTTTGAGAAAATTGTCACAAAAAGATAAAGATGGAATAAGAATTGAATGTCATTGGCATGTTTTTTTGCAATCATAATAATGTAACGGTAATATCAATTGTTATTGTAAAAATGAATTTTGCAACACATATTTTTGTTACTAAAAACATTTACATTTTGCATCAATGACAAAATTTATTGTAAGACTTTTTTGCATCAAAGCTTTTCGCAACAACTTTGCAAAAACTTCTTTTTTCTATTGCAAATTCATTTTGCAACAATATTTGTCATTTTTGCAACAAAATATTTTGATGCAAAATCCATTATTTCTTGTAGTGATAAATCAATTCTCTTATCACAACAAGAATGCATTAAATTTTTTGTGCTTTTAAAGTCATAGGAAACCATGGGAAAAAGTATGGAAAATATTAGAATTTATGAGTTTTATTTTTTTTTAATTTACCCATGGTTTCCCATGTTCTAGGCCATAGGAAAGCAAAATTTGAATGTTCCCATAGTTTATAAACCATGGGAAACTTAAAAATATGATTTTCCTAGGCAAAGTTATGAGAAAGCGTGAAATGCATTGTTTCATTTTCTTTTCCACAATGGTTATTGTAGGAAACGATGTGGGAAAGTTGAAAATATTAGTAGCGTAGGTATCCAGATTTGTCATTTTCCCTTCTCCCTCTCTTTTCCTCCTCAACCCTTCTCCCTTTTCACCATTCAACCATCATGTGTGTCTTATTTTTTGGCCATCTTTGGTAGTTTTCTTACTCATCACTGAAGGTAAACTCAATTTGATTAATTATTTTTAAATATTTTTGGTTAAAAGTTGAGATAATAGATTAGATTTTCTAAATGTATTTTTAGAATTAATTGTTATATTTTGTGTAGAGCTTGAAGTAATTTTAACCTTATTCATTGCTTATTCCAAGTAGGATTGTATTGATTTTATTTTTACAATATTTTTCTAATTTATCTTGTAATATATATTGATGGGGTTTATTATAGAGAAGAAGAAAAGGATTTCATTTCGTTTAGGATATTAGGTGCAATATTATATATAATTGTTGGTAATTTATAATGACGTAAATTTACGAAAATAACTTCAACAATGTGATGTACATTAGCAAGCACTTCAGAGGCAAATTAGATATGGAGAACAAAAAATTTCTAACTCATGTATGTAATTACAATTACTTATTCCTAATGTTATTGGAGATTGAAACATGAACAACACAAAAATCAGTACTACGTATCAAGGTTATGCTACTACAATTTGTTAAGAGGTAAAAGATCTTAACTCATGCTATATATTTTTTTATTGCTTTCTTAGAACTTGAAGAAGGTGGATAGGCTTTAGATCTGATGACTAATTAGTTGCATGTTGAGGAGTACAGGGATGTTAAGCTTACATACATGATTGATTAGATTGAACATATCGTAGATTGTTTGGGATTTGCCTTATTTATGATTAAGCCATTTTATGTGGATTTTGATAAATGACAATTTGAATGTCATAACACTCCGATAATGAATATCATTATCATGACATATTCATCCTTATATGCGTGTTTTGGAGCAGCATAAGTCTTAACTTTTAAAGTTTTTGAATATCTTGTAAAGTTATGTTGTTCCAAGCCTTAGCTTTCATTTTATCAATGCATATAACTTTCAAGAGTTGTAAGGTGCTGAGCTAGAGAGAGAAAAAAGAAGACTGATAACTTTTATAATGGGATATTGGCTTTATGCTCTATTGTTTATGATTACCCCATATTGCGAGATTCAAGTAGCTAGTGTATACTTGTGAGGAAGATTGCAAGGACGGTGCTTGTAAGTTTCTTGAGCCTCAAATTGGGTAAGTGACCCTTAGGACTAGTATCATGGAATTCATTTAGTTCATTAGAGCCTGTAGCACAATATCGTGTTGCAAGATTCTTTTAATTAACCAAATGTTTCTTATAATATTAATGTTAGTATTCTTTCATTCAATTTAAGGCTATAGAAACTTAAAAGCACAACCCATGCCACCTTTCATGCAAACATGCAATAGCTAATTAAGCGTTACTAAATAATATGACATATAGTGGACCTTTTATTATAAATGTCATCAATCTTCTTTTTGCTTTCCTTTAACTTATTAGTATTATATAGCTCCTGACAGACATAACATTGGCAAAGTGGAAGGTAGGGCTTGGAAAAATATAACTTTGCAAGAAATAAATGAATTTGAAAAGTTAAGACATGTACCATACTGGAACACACATGTAAGGATGAAACTATGATGATGATATTCCACATCTGCTAGCAAACACAAATGAAGATCGGTTGGCAGAAACCATACTGAGGAGTTTGTAGTATTTATTGTCATAGTAATTGTGCATTAAGTATGGTATTGGTTAATGTTTGGTCTAATCTGCATAATGAATTGAATGTTTACATTGGCATAGGCATTCCTTGTAGGGGTTTAGCTTTTTCTTGGTTGTTTGCACAATGTTAAATATGGATATTCTTGCATACCATTTATGGATGTATAATAGGTTACTACCAGGAAAGGATGGATAAACAAATGAGTTTATGACTGTGTTAATGATTTTGTTAATTTTGCTTATTAACAAAGAGTTTTCATAAGTAAGGGTCGAATGAGATGTTTGTGTATCAAGTGTGACAATAGGAAATATCTCACATTAAATGAAGTTGAAGTATATATGTATATGTGTGAGTTTGAACCAAACTATTGGTTTTGGACATGTCAAAGGGAGGAAGAACTCTATAAGAATGTATGATATAACTGTGAAGTTGGTAGCTCTAGTAATATGTCTGAGGGCCCTCATGTTATGAATGTTAGCTAATTTGAAGCAATGATATATGATGCTGGTGGTCTATGCTTCCAAAATTTCATTGGAAATGATACGGAGGAGCGTTCTAATAATCATGCACAACAATTATATGATATATTGTATGCTACACAACATTTATTGTGGTCAAATTATACTAATCACACAGAGTTATTAGTGGCAGTTAGAATATTAAGCATAAAATTAGACTATAATTCACTGCAAGGATGTTATGAAACAATGACATTTGTTAGATCATGTAAATATATATTGTATCATACTTAGGTTATTTTATGTTAAGAGTCTAGCCTAATTAGATCAAGACCCAGTTAGGATCTAATTAATTGGACCTATATAGTATACTTCTATTCATAATTAATTAATCAGAAGAATTATTTTTCCTATGCTTTTATCTTTCTCTATATGATATCAAGAGCTAGTTCAATTTTTTTTTCTAAGAAACCTTAAAATTTCCCAAGACCAGAAACCTTCAAATTTCCTCAAACTAGATCCCATATCTTCAGTTTGTTTGTCTTTTCTCTATCAGCACTACTTTGTTACTTCCTAGTGTCTGATTGGACCTCTGATCGGACCACCATATTGGCTTACCCCCAGAGCATCGTTGCAGGATGAAACCCTATACGCCCTCATGTGCATTATGTGCTGTCGTTAGGCGCCAATCTGTAGCAGGTTTGCACTGCAAATTTGACCATCTCCAATGAGAGTTTGCTTTCATTGTCAGCGCTATTTCATCCAGCCCTTACCGGTGACTCTAGGCTGGTGATCTACCGTTGCTCTAGCCACGTGCCACTAGCCACAAGCATCTGGTGACCTATTTGAGTTTGATGCTCTAGTTATTTTCTCGCCTTCTTTTGACCTTTTTCAGACCATTTGTGTGCAGATTTGTGGTCTAGTAGGTTTTCTTCAATCTAATCATGGCTTTCTTTGGAACTATTACCCTTTCTCCAACTATTGCTACAGAAAATTATTGGGATCATCTAATTATCTTTGCTAGTCAAAGGCCATTGAAAATTGGTGCTTGGATCAAGCCTTGAAAGATCATCTGACCACTAATTTTGAAGATGTGAAAACTAATAGAAATGCTTGGGAAAAGGTTGATGCTTCATTATGTATCATTTTATGGTAGTCCATAGATCTTTCTCTTTATAATATTTATACTAATTTTAACACTTGTTATGATCGGTGGGTACAAGCTAATAATCTCTACACTTATGATATTCAATGTTCATATTCTTTAGTCATCAAATTGATGAATTTATGACAACAGGGTATGTCAGTTACCAATTTTATTGGTCAGATGTCATCTGTTAAGGCTGAATTTAATGCTTTGTTACCTACTGGTAAAATGGCTACTGAGGATCTAGCACAATGGGATAAATTTTTCATGATATATACTCTTGCTGCTATGGGAACTGACCTTGCTTCTATTCAAGATCAGATTCTTGCTAGTCCAACCATTCCTACATTACAAGAAGTCTTTTCTCATCTTCTTTGAGTTACGTCTATTTTTACACTATCTTAGTAATCTAATGTTGACAATGCTGTACTAGTATCCCAAGCTTAGTGGAGTTCTTAAGAGGATTAGGGAGGTGTCCTTGGAGGCAATTGAGCAACTCGTCCTAAATGTGCTTATTATCACAAATGGGTTCATACAAAAAAAAAAAAACTACTATAAGTTGCATGGTTGTTGTCTGGGCTAATGTTGCCCAAATTGATGATGCTTATCCTGAACAACCTTCTGGACACTTACAGGACTTTGTTCTTCTCACTAGGGTTGATTATGATGGTTATCTCAAGTATCAAGCATCAAAACAGTCATCTTCAGTAGTTGCATCTATAGCCTACTTTAGTAATCATACTACTTGTCTTACTCAATCTTTTGCTCGTAGACCTTGGGTCCTTGATTCTAGTGCTTTTGATCATATCTCTGGTGATTCTTTTTTACTTTCTCATTTTACTCCGTCAACATTTTTACCTTCTATCACTTTGGCTAATGGCTCTGAGCAAGTTGCTACAATTGTAGGTAATGCAACACCATTACCCTCTGTACCTTTAGACTTTGTTTTGTATCTGCCTAATTGTCCTTTTAATCACTTTTGACCATAACTCTGTTCTTATCCAGGATCGCAGTATGGGACAGGTGATTGGCATAGGACATGAGTCGCAGGGACTTTACCATCTTTCCTCTTCCTTTGTTGCTTGTACTGCTACTAAATCTCCAGCTTTTCTTCATAACTATTTAAGCCATCCCAGTTTATCTAAGTTTCAGAAGATAGTTCTGGATCTTTCCAATTTTTCTAGTTTCAATTGTGAGTCATGTCAACTAGGTAAATAGTTGAGAACTTTGTTTCATAAGCGTGCCAATAATTAGGCTGCATCCTCATTTGCTTTATTTCATTTTGATGTTTGGGCTCCTAGTTGAGTCATGTTAGTCTTTGGTTTTTAGTACTTTATAACTTTTATTAATGATCATTCATGTTGCACTTGGTTATACTTAATGAAAAATCATTTAGAATTACTTTCTATTTTTGAATATTTTTGTATTGAAGTTAAAACACAATTCAATACAACTGCTCAAATTCTTTGAAGTAACAATGTCTTGAGTATTTTTTTCATGAAATTTAATCAATTTATGTCTTTTAATGAAATTTTACATTAGTCATTTTATGCATATACACCTCAACAAAATGGGGTCACTGAATGTAAAAATCGACATTTAATTGAAATTGCTCAAACCTTGTTGTTGCATCATAATGTTCTTTTTCATTTTTGGGGTGATGTTGTAATTACAGCATGTTATCTCATCAACAGAATGCCCTTTTCTGTTCTTTAGCATAAAATTCCTTATTTCATATTGTTTCCTGGTAAGTTATTGTATGACTTTCCTCTTTGTGTTTTTGGTTGTATTTACTTTGTTCATAACATGACTTATGGACAAGATAAATTGTCAACTAAGTCTATCAAGTGCATCTTTCCTAGCTATTCTCACATTCAAAATGGTTACAAATGTTACTCCCAGATACTTAATGGTACTGTATGTCAACTAATGTCACCTTCTTTGAGTCATCTCTATTCTATTCTTCATCTACCAAACCATAATAAAATTCATTGAGAAAGGTCCTCCCTATTCCTTATATTCTTGCTCCTCTTCATCCTTAACTTATTGTTCCTGAGTCTACTTCATCCTTTGTGCCACTGCAAATATATCATCGGTAATCTCATATTCACATTGAAACTGACGTTCGTCTAGTTTCTTCTGATTCTCTGGAGGTGCATGCTGGCTCACTTCATGCTCCAGCATCTCTACCTGCTATGGATCTACTTCCTGAGGACCAATTTCCCATTGCCATTAGAAAAGGTACTTGTTTTACTCATATTCCTTATCCTATTTATAATTTTCTCAGTTATCATCATTTGTCTTCACCCTATTATGCTTTTATCTTTTCTTTGTTTGTTGTTTTTGTTCCTAAGACTACTAGAGAGGCACTTTTGGATACAGGGTGGCGTCAGGCTATAGTGGAAGAAATGACTACTCTATTGATTGTTGTTGGATTTACATTGCGAAAATAGGTCCTGATGGTCAAGTTGATTGACTTAAGGTACAATTAGTTGCTAAGGGATATACCCAAGTTTATGAACAAGATTATTGTAATACCTTTTCCCTTGTTGTAAAGATGTCATCTATTCGTTTGTTTATTTTTATGGCTACCATGCGTTTTTGGCCTTTGTACTAGTTGGACATTAAAAATGCATTTCTTCATGGTGAGTGTCAAGAGGAAACTTACATGGAACAATCACCTGGTTTTATTGTTCATGGGGAGTTTGGTTCTAGTTTGGTCTGTAAACTTCATCGCTATCTCTACTATTTAAAACAATCCCCTCATGTGTGGTTTGGACGTTTCAATACTGTTATTCAAGAATTTGGTGTGGTTAAATGTGAATCTGGTCATACTATATTCTATAGACTTAATTTATAGGGACAATGTATTTATCTGGTTGTTTATGTTGATGACATTGTTATAACTGGGAATGATTAGAATGACATTAATCAATTAAAGAAATATTTATTCAAACATTTCTAGACCAAAGACTTGGGTTTACTTAAATATCTTCTCAGTATCAAGGTTGCACAATATAATTCTAGTATTGTTCTCTTTTAGAATAAGTATGCTTTAAATATCCTTGAAAAATCTGATATATTGGAATGCAGACCAATAGACTCTCTTATAGATCCTTTGAACTATCTTACCATTACTAGGTCAGACATTTCCTTTGTTCTCTCTGTTGTTAGCCAATTTCTTTAGCCTGCATGTGATAGTCATTGGAATGTAGTCACTTGAATTCTAAGGTATATTAAGGGGTTACCTGGTCAAGGATTGCTATATGAGAATAAAGGTTACACATAAGTGGTTGGTTATTTAGATTCTAATTGGGTTAGGTCACCTTCTGATAGACAGTCTACTTCAAGATATTGTGTTTATATTGGAGGTAATCTTGTCTTTTGAAAAAGTAAGAAGTAGGAGGTTATGGCGAGGTCAAGTGTTGAGGTAAAATATCGTGTTATGGCTTTGGTAACATGTGAACCTATATGGATTAAGCAACTAATTCAAGAGCTGAAGTTTATAGAAATTTCTCAAATGAAGTTATTATATGATAATCAAGTTGCTCTTCATATCACCTCTAACTCAGTTTTTCACAATTTGAAAAGAGTGTATTCATATTTGTGATCTGTGTTGTAACATGTTTTATAAAGGTACCTAAATAAACTGAAGAAGAAAGATGCTAATAAAGCCTAAAGTGAGGGAAGTATATGTGAGGTATACTTGACGAAAAGGACTGCTCAATTTTGTCAATACTATTTTGACACTAATGTTGAGAGTCGGAGTACAAGAACTGATTACAATGAGTGTTAGGAGTGTGATCATCCAAGTGAACGTACTCTATCCATTTTTAATCGACTTGGTTGACCATCTGGGAAGTGTGTGACTTGATTCTTAGATGAAAAGGAACATACGGTCACCATATTGCATTTTTTGATCTCAAGTACATATAATTAACGTACTTACATTGTAGCTTGGTACATTTATATATAACTAAATTAATAGTTCATCGATATTAATAGTGGGTTATACAGTATTTTCCTTGAAATAGTGCGTGCATTTACTCCAAATGCATCAAATATCAAAGTTGAGATAAGAATTGAAACTCAATTCGCAAAATAGTTTTGTAGTTATGTCAGTTTGAATGTCCTTGTCTTAATTGTTTTTAATATGCCCTCACATGCGTAAATTCACAATATTATTTATTTTCAATAGGTTCATGATGCTTGGTATATGGTCGACAACTCTTACTTACATGACCTTACATGGGGTCCCTTGGGGATTGCGAAAACATGGCTCGTCTACTTTGTTAACGGGTACAAATTTCACACACAATCATGGATTAAGGGGAAAAGAACTTTTAACTATAGAGTACGTGTTAGGGGGTATATATAATGTCAACTTTAGTGAGGACGATTTCTATGGAATATCAAAGGAAGTTATTCAATTAGGGTACCCTAGAAGGCCTGTTAAGGAAGTAATTTTGTTTTCCTGTGAATGATTTGATCCTATCATCAACAGGGGCACAAGGGTGCATCTCGCTTATGAAATTATTACACACAAAAAGATATATAAAGTATGATCTATTTATATTTATCTAACAAGCTATCCAAGTTTATTACACACTATATCCATAAAGAGTCAAGGAGAAATTAGAATGGTGGGCTATTATCGAGACAAAACCAAGGCGGATATTTGATGAGCCTATCAATTATAAGTTGCTTATCAAGATGAGGAGATGTATTATGTAAATGAGATTGAAAATAATGATTCCACTGACAACTTGGTAGATTCTAATGGTACTTTAGAAGAAGTTGAATATGATGATGTTTAACAAGGAGAAGTGAACAAGAAAAAGGAAGAGGGAGATGAGGAGGACGACAATGACAATGAAGATGATGCTAAGAAGGAGGAAGATGCTAAGGGAGAAGATAAGAAGAGGAATGATTTAAATAAAAAGATATTAATTTTCAATTTCATATTTCAATTAATATTGATTTTTTTAAAATTAAATTTATTTTTCATAATTCAATTTATTTGTAATTTTAATAATTTAATTAAATTTTAATTTTGCTATTTTTCATTTTAATTTCTAAATTTTTTTCTCCTTTTTTCTTGATTTCCCATTGTCTATGTCGTTGGTAACATGATTTTTTTTTATCTTTTAAAACAATTTTCTCACAATAGAAAAATTGTGGGCAATTTCTTTTTTCTTTTTTGGTAAAAAAAGGATTTTCCAAGACCAATTTTGTGGGAAATTAATTCTTCAAAAAGTTAAAAATGCTGTCCTGGGAAAAATTATTCATGTAACACTTTTCCATTGCATATTTACTGTGGAAAATGTCGCAAGAATTTTTTTTCCATGATAAATCATCTTTTTCTACAATATTTTTGATGAAAAACTTACTGATTTCTTATAATGCATGTTAATAATAATATGACATTATTTACCAAAGAGAAATGATAGTGCATACATGTGTTACATATCACATGAAATTTGTTTTAGAGCCAATAGCCCCTCATATAATATCATCATATTCAATCAAATTAAATCACATTTATTTGATGATTGAACAAAATTTGCATAATTTTAAAAATGGAGACTTATTTGCTCTAATTGAAAACAAGAGTTTAGAAGTGCAATAATTTTAAAAATATAGGGAAATAAAAGTACAATTAAACGAAAATTAATTGTAACTTAAATATAAGTGTGTATATAGGTAAATGGTCAAATTTGATGCATAGGGCACTCCGTCATATCAGGAAACTTAAGGCCCTGTTTAGGAAATTATTTTTTTGTTTTTAAAAACAGTTTTCTTGTTCTCTAAAAACAAAAAAATCTGTTTGGTAACCTATTTTCAAAAACTGTTTTCTAAAAATGTAATTAAAAAACAGTTTTCAGAAAAAACAGTTTTCAGAAAACAATAAAATGATGTTTTCCCTTATTTTTATATATAGCTGTTTTCAAATTTTTTTCAAAAATAAGAAGAATACATATTTTTATTAATGATAAAGTTGTAAATAATATTAAATATATTTTTTTTATTTTCAAAAATAAAGAAAACACATGTTTTCAAAATTTACATCCAAACAAGTTTTTTATTTTTTGGTTCTAGAAAAATAGTTTTT
>JANHAO010006467.1:0-21371 GCA_026873985.1 Saraca asoca
AAAAGATAGACAAAAACTACAAGTTAATGACTAATTAAGACGCAAAATCAGGTATTTTTATAGGTACATTTTCTACTTATCAACCATAAGGAAACACACTAGTAACAACAAAGGGTTCAATGCAATGGGAACCTAACTTATTGGGCTTCAATTGGAGTCTTGAATTGTAGAGTAAATCTTTTTGCCCAACTAGGAATTCTTTCCTAGCAATCCTTCTATCATTAAATGCTTTGGTCTTTTCTTTGTATGCATGAATTCTCATTTTCCTCAAGCCAAATCTCCTCTAATTCTTGTAATTACAGCTTCCTTTACTCATCAACTTCATCCATCCCTATGTTGCAACTCTTCATAGCCTAAAATGCTCTATGTTGGATCTCCATAGAAAGATAACATGCCTTACCAAAAGCTAACTTCTAAGGAAACATCTCAATGGGTGTCTTGTATGTGATTCTATAGGTCCACAATGCATCATTTGAACTTAGGTTTCAATCTTTTTTGCTTGCCTCCATTGTTTTTTCTAAGTTCATTATTTTTTTCTAATATGGACTTGATTTCTCTATTGGATATTTCAACTTGCCTATTTGTCTAAGGATGATATATGTAGATGTCTTGTGGAAGACTCCATATTTCCTCAATGAAGCCTCCATTGTTCTATTGCAAAAATGGGTCCCTTGGTCACTCACTAAAGCCTTGGGAATGCTAAACTTACTGAAAATGTTAGACGTAACAAAACCTACAACAACCTTAGAATCATTAATCTTGATGGCTTTTGCTTCTACCTACTTTGAAACATAGTCCACAGCGAGCAAAATATGAAGTAAACCACAAGACGAAGCGAATGGTCCCATAAAATCATTGCCCCATATATAAAAAATCTCACACACAATAATAGGGTTTTACAACATTTCATTTCTATGGGTCAAACTACCTGTTCTTTGACATTGCTCACAACACTTACAAAATTTAACCATAATCTAAAACTTTCCTAGCTATTCTTTGAGGTCGAAAATGTCCACCATAGGAATAAACATGGCAAAAGGAAAGAATAGATTGAAACTTAGAATCAGGTGTATATCTCCTAATAATTTGATCAACATAATATTTCCACAAATAAAGATCATCCCACATAAAATGCTTAGCATCAATTTTTAGCTTTTTTATCTTAGCTCTACTGAAATCAGTAGGTAAAGTCCCAGTAACTAAATATTTCACCAAATTAGCATACCAAGGAACATTACCTTGCAACTTGAAAAGCTGCTCATCAAGGAAAGAGTCTTGTAGAGGTAATGGATCCTCCTTTATTATCAGTTTACTCAAGTGATCTGTTACAAGGTTCTTAACCACTTTCTTGTCTTTGATTTGAAGGTCAGACTATTGTAGTAAGGGGATCCATCTGATCAATCTTGGCTTAGCCTCTTTCTTGCAGAGTAAATATTTTAAAGTTGCATGGTAAGAAAAGACAATCACTTTAGTTCCAAGCAAATAAGAGCGAAATTTTTCTAATGCAAACACTACAGCCAAAGATTTTTTTTTTGTTGCGGAATAATTGCATGGGGTTAACTTACTTGCAAACCCATTGCCCCAATATTGCTCCCAAGGTATAATTGCTTGCATCACACATGATCTTAAAGGGCAAATCCTAATTGGAAGGCTGAATGATAGGTGTAAATGTCAATGTAGCCTTCAACTTATCAAAAGCCTCCTCACATGCATGGCTAAAATCAAATGGAACTTCTTTTTGCAGCAACATAGACAAAGGCAAGGTTATCTTGGATAAATCATTGATGAATCTTCTATAAAAACATGCATGACCAAGAAAAGAATGGACTTTTCACACACTTAGGGGGTAGGGTAAGATCAAAATCAAATCAATTTTTGCTTTGTCAACCTGAATGCCTCTATTTTACACCACATGTCCTAAAACTATCCCCTGCTCAACCATAAAATGACATTTTTCAAAATTCAAAACAAGGTTTTTCTTTATGCAATGCCTAAGCACATAGGTCAAGTTCTCTAAGAATGCATTAAATGAATCACCATAAATAGAAAAATCATCCATTAAAACTTCAATGCAATGCTCAGAAAATTCTGAAAAAATGCTTACCATGCACCTTTGAAAGGTGGCTGGTGCATTGCAAAGTCCTATAGGCAAATGTGCCAAAAGGGCATGTGAAGGTGGTTCTCTCTTGTTCTTCTAGTATAATGGCAATATGAAAGTATCCTGTATATCCATCTAACAATTAGTAATGGGATTTGTCAGGCAACCTCTCAAGTGTTTGGTCAATGAAATGTAAAGGATAATGGTCTTTTCTTACAAAAGCATTTAGTTTACAATAATCAATGCAGACATACCAACCATTCTGAATTTTGATTGGAACAAACTCATCATCTTGATTTTTCACCACTATAATCTCTAATTTCTTGGGCACTACTTGGATAGAGCTGACTTATTTACTGGTTGAAATAGGGCAAATAATTCTAATACCTAACAATTTCAAGATCTCTTTCTTCACCAGATCCATCATAAGGGGGTTTAATATTCTTTGGTACCCTCTGGTTGGTTTGGAGCCCCCCTCTAGTAGAATTTCATGTATGGACATGGAAGGGTTGATGCCTTTTGATGTCTACTATGGTCCATCCTATTGTTGATTTATGGTCTTTGAGCACTTTAATTAATTTTGCTCTTTGTTTTGCAATCAGCTTCTTTACAATGATTACTAGAAGATTTACTCCCTCTCCTAAATATGCATACTTTAGGTGATTTGGTAATGTTTTTAATTCCAAAACTAGTGCTTAGATCACTGAAGGTAGCAACTTGGGTGAGGAAAGATGAAAGGTCTATAATTCTACCATTTCTAGTTTTTTCTGCAACTGCAACTCCACAACTTTGGCAACTTCTATAATTTCTTCTTCTAATTCATCAAGATTGGTCAAGTCAAATGTATCTTGCACTAAAGGATTAAACACATTAAGTGTAAATAGGGTACAATCATCTTCATCAATAGGGTATTTCATGGAATCAATGATGTTAAATTTCATAATATCATCATCAAACTTCATGGTTAATGTGCCAACATATACATTTATTTTAGTTCTTGTATTTCTTAGAAAAGGTTTACCTAAAATGATGGAGGATGAATGTCTGGTTAAGGGATTGTTAGTTAGATTCATAATGTAAAAATTTGCTAGAAAAATGAAGCATTCACCCTAACTAGAACATCTTCAACTACACTTCAAAGTAAGCACTAGACCTATTTCTAAACTGAATTATGACATCAATTTCTTTTAATGGTCCCCAATTTAGAAATGCATAGATGAAAAAAGGCATGACATTAATGGATGCATCTAAATCTAGTGTGGTATGTTCAAATCTAGTCTCACCAATAACATATGGAATGGTAAAGGTACCAGGATCCTTGCATTTCTAAGGCATTTTTCTCTGAATGACAGTAGAAACAGTTTTTCCTATGCTAATTCTTTCATTAACTTTCAGTTTCCTCCTAAGGGTGCATAGCTCCTTGAGGAACTTGGCATGCCTTAGAATCTGGTTGATCACATCCAGTAGGGGATGTTCACTTCAACTCTTCTAAATGTCTCCAGGATGCCTATGTCTTGGTCCTTGCATTTTTTGCTTGGCCAGTTTGCTTGGGAAAGGTAAAGGTGGACAGACTTGTTGAGAGCTACTTCTTGGTTCAAAAATCTTTGTATTTTTTTTCTATGAGATTGGTTTTCTAGTTTCTACTTCCTTGCCACTCCTCAATATTATAGCACAGACATTTTCCCTATGATATATGACTGTTTGGGAAAGCAATCTATTAGTAGCCAGATTCTCCATGTTGGCAACCCTTGTTTCTACTATCAGTATTCTAGTGTTGAAGGTGTCAATATTCTGCTTAATTTGCTGAATTTCTCCATTCATTTCTTGTTGGAATTACACATTTTGTTAAGCTATGTTTGTTATCAATTCTACTAAAACTTGGTTGGAGATTGAGCCGTAGTTCTATTGAGCCATGTTCTAGTTTTGCTATTACTATATAGGTTGGTTCTAGGATAGCTACTACATCTGATATGAAAGTTATTAATAAGAGGAAGAGGTTTTCTACATCAAGTTTTGATTTCTATATCTCAAGTTAGAGTTATCTCTCCAGCCAGGGTTATAATGTTGAAGTAGAGGTTATATGGTTACTAGTTTTAGGTTGGAAATCTTTTGATAATATCTAGAAATCCCCCCATAGCTTGGACTTATTAGAGTAGATTAACCCCCTGGAAGAGTGTATGACAAGTCTCAATGCTATGTCTAGGAGCTAAGCATATGCCATACAATTGTGCCTCTAGTTTTTGGCCCATGAATTAGACCATATGGGTGAGGTCTTGCATTTGCCTTTCCAAGTTAGATGTCTAGACCTCATTGACCCTTTTTATGGTGCATTTTGGTTTGCTGCCGAATTGTTGTGAATTTGCTACCATATTGGATATTAGCATTCTTCTAGTATCAGGGGTCTTGTCCATTAAGGCTCCTCTAATTGTTGCATTAATCATGCTTCTGTCCATTAGAAGGAGGCCTTTATAGAAGTACTGAATGAGGAGCTAATCAGTGATTTGATGGTAAGGGCACCTGGCACAATGTCTTTTAAATCTATCCTATTATTCATATAGGGTTTCACTTTCAAGTTGTCTTATGTTTTAAATCTCCTTTTTGATGTTGGCAACTCTGGAAGTAAGGAAGTACCGCTTAAGTAATAGTTTGGTCATCTTGTTCCTTGTATTGATGGAGCCTAGTGGAAGATAACATAGGTAGTCCTTAGCTAAATTGGCCAGGGACAAGGGGAAGACCCTGACTTTGATTTACTCTTCTGAAATGCCTTAGGGCTTTATGGTCAAGTAGACTACATGGATCTCCTTCAAATGCTTGTGAGGATCTTCCCTAGCCAAGCCATGAAAGGTATGTGGTAAATGAATCAAGCCAAATTTCAGTTCAAATGCAGCCTCAATTTCAGGATAACTAATGCACAAGGGTTGTTGGTTGAGGTCAAGGGTAGCTAGTTCCTTCAAAGTTCTGTGATGAAATGCCAGGTTCTGCTGCTAGAATGTGGTGAAGAGCTTGCAAAAAACAAATCTCCTTCAACTGAGCTTAGAGAGGAAGGGACTAAAAATGGTGCTGATAAAGGGTCCTGAATCAAGCCAGATTATTGCCTATTCACTTTTCTCAATTCTTGTGAGATTCTCTCAATTTCTAGATCATATATTAGCTCAAGAATATAGAAGGAATGAGTTTTACCCAAAACGCTTGACAAATAATCAAAAACCAAAAGGAATTGAAATGAAAAAGTAGGAAAATAATTCAAAATATATTAAAAATTTGAAAAATAAAAGAAGATGATGGAATTTGGCAAAAAGAAGGGGTCACAACCTAGTGTTATTTTTGCTCAGAAGACCCAAAAATGGAGACCTACCAAATTTGAGCTCCTAACTCCATAAAAAACTTTGCTTCCCAATCCTACTAGAAAAATTGAAAAAAGGGAAAAATTAGGCACAAATAGGGGGAAAACAGGTGAGCCAAAGACTAAAATTAAAGCCTAATACTAATGTTCACGTCCTAATATTATAAATGGCTGAAAACACACAAAAATAAATCAGCCAATCCTGGCAACAACACCAAAATTTGATAGCTATTGAAACTTGTCAAAAATAATACTAAACTCCTAAGCTAGCTAGTAGCAAGGGTAATTCTATGTCATGTCCACAAAGATTGGAGATTGAAATTCATGTGTTTACAAATATGATAAAATGAGGGGGGATAGGATACTAATTAGACCAGGAATTAAATCAAATAAATAGAATGCATGCAAAATAGAATCAAAATTAAAGGAAAATCAAATGAAAAATGCTCAATCCAAAGGACTCCTACAACCATTTCATTGACTAATCCTTGAAACTAATGTTTCATTTCCATTTTGTTCGCTTAGACAATGTATTAATTATGCCCCAACACTAAATTAAACCGCATTAATTTCTTCCTAAAATAGTCAACCAAGCCCAACACCTGGTTGACACTTACTGTTAAAACAATTACCCTTAATTTTCTAGGAGAATTGACTCACCTCAGCAGCTTATCAAGGCCCTATTGCTACCCCACAACTAAATAGTCACAAACAATGAAATTGCCTATGCCAGTTCTGCTAGCATTAGACCACTTTGGGCAATTAATTAATGAGCCCCTTAATCAACAATCCACAACAATTATAGGTAGTATGAATAGAGAATTAAGAGAATCAAGATTGGAATAAATTGATAATTAAATTAGGTCTCCTAATCAATAATAGAAATAGTGCAGAACTCCCTTAGATTAAAGTAGAATTTAGCTGCACATTGATTACAAAAATAAAAGGAAAATAAAAAGGAAAAGAGAAAACCTAATAATTGATGGAGTCTTGCCCTAGCAAAGTTTCTCTCCTCCAAAAGTTAAAGACAATTTAGAAATGGGCAAAAGATATTACAAATAAGGTTCAACTAGCTATTTATAAGTTCAATGCACTATTTCTAAGTTGGGCTACGATTTTGATATGGAAGGGGGCCTTTTTGGATGTAATGATATTTAGATGAAATGTAGCTCTATGACTTAGCTTTCAACTGGCTTTAACCTTGTATTAAAATTTGGTCTCTAGCCCAAGTTATGGGCTAAATACCAAGACAGACTTTCTAAGTAGTCCAACCCACAACATATTCGATCACTTAAATTCATAACCACTTAACTATGTCAAAACAATGTACTTTTCTCTTAAGATCTTCATGAAATATGTAGACTTGGGTCTTAGCTAACCAATAGCCTTGAGTTTACATCAAAATGACTTTTAGAGCTCCACTTGGGTCGGCCTTTACATTGCAACACTACACTCTACTACAGATTCCATGCTTTGCTTGACCTCCAAAAAGTCTAAACTGGACTTTGGACTCTTCATGACATTTTTAACTCTTCCTTTTAGCTTTCCAAAGACACATGAAAATCCAAAATCGAGATCTAGAACTCTAGATATGCTAAACTAAACCCTTGATACTTTATGACTCCAATGAAATTTGATCAAAATATTGGCCTCTTTTTTTAACTAAAATTATCTATTTCTTAATAAAAATTTATAATAAATTATAACTATTTATTTCTTAAAATAAAATAAAATGTATAATAGATTATAATTATTTATTTCTTAAAAAGAAAATTTCATAAGTATAATCAATTATAATTATTTATTTTTAAAAGAAAAACTGATAAATATAATAAATTATAATTATTTATTTCTTAAAGAAAAATATAATAAAAAATAAATTACAATAATTTTTTGAACAAAAATTTGATAAATAATATTTTAAAATCTAAGATATTATTAAAATAAAAGAATACTTAAATAAATTATAAAATATACCTATATCCTCATATATTATTTTACATATAAACAACTAATAATAAGTAACTGATTTTACCAAATATTTTTATACAAACATGTTATCAACTAGTCAAATTAGTTAATACAATTAATTTTTAGTTGATTACTAATATTATCAATTAACAGTTAATATAATCAACTGATTACTAAATAAGGTGATAGAAATATTACACACACAAAAATTAGATCACCCATAGTTTTCATTGGAACTATGGTTTCTTCCGTGAATTTTTCTTTTTCCATTATTTTCTGCATCATCAATGTTAAAAGCTCACATGGCTTTGTCCAATATTTTTGACAAATCACAGACCATGAGATTGTAATATCGTGGTTGCACTCGCTTTAACATAGTTTTCCAGAAATTTATTACACTATAATAATTGTATTTATCTGTATTATCATTATTATTATTATTATTATTATTATTATTATTATTTTGTAATATGCTACAATCATAATTTGTAGCGATACAAATAGTTTCTTTACGTTGCAAAGAACTTTCTCAAACAATATCTGAAAGGAACCGATAATATCTTCAACATCTTTATTCTCTAGAAAAAGAAATTTATAATTATGTATCGTGTAATTTGTTATTGTTTTACAAGATATATGGTGCGGCCCATTTGTACACTTTGATGCTTAATTTTCAATTCAAGGATTTTTTAATTTAAATTTGATTCATTATAAGTGTAAAATATCTTACACTATCAAATAATAGAAAGATGCACATTAATAAAAAAGTAAGAGTAATTGGAAATTTTTATTAACAATAAAAAAGTTTTAATAATTTTTTAATTACATTACAATACATGAATGGATAATTATGTAGAGCTAATTTATATTGACAATGAATCAAAATTAATTTTTTTTCCTGTAATGAATTTTCATATCAAGTTGACCTACATATGGTGACATATTTTTAGGTTAAGCGTCATTTCCAACATATATCAGCAGCTTAATTAATCAAATGTGCGCAGTGTCTTTTACCTTCCTTATATAATATATAGACAAATTGAAAATTATAAGTGCTCCTCAAATTATGCTAGGTACCTTGACCAAATATATCCTATATAATTGAAAGATTAATTAGTTCGTGACACAACCATATGTTAAAAAATTAGTCAATAATTATGTGGAAAATTCATTTTTGGAAGGATCGTAGATACATATAAAAACAAATATATCATGTGTTACATGTCCAAACAGTCCTTTTACTCAAAATATTCCAACATCATGCGATATATAATATTTCACCTGCAGACCTATGTTGATATGTTGATACACTGACAAAATTTTAAGTAACCGAAACAGCTTTGACATTTATACAACCCGTACATATTACGAGAATTAATGGTAAATCCATAGACAATTAATGCACAAAATCATTTAATAGTTTCAATGATGCACAAACAAACACAACTCAAACACCACAATAAGCCCTGAGTGCAGATTCAGCTTCATGTCCTTCTTCGGTGGCGTAAAACTTCAAGAACTCAAAAATCAAAAGGTTTAAAAAGAAGGGGATGCCTCTCATCCACTAGCTCCTCTGGGGTTTTTACTATGTATCCTCCTTTGGGCTTTGAAAACATTGCTAGAGAATATCTCACTTCATTTCGACTCAACATCACACGGTGTTTTTAGGTGGATGCAGCCTGCCGTTTGTCCATGCCTGCAAAATTCTCATGGGTGCAAACATAAATCAACAAATACATAAAATTTAATTATATTTTTATACAAGTAAAACTATTCAGGCTCTCTTTAATTTATCTAATCTTACTTATTATATATTTAATGAAATCGGAACACATTAAACCAGTAAATAAGTAGACCAATTTGTACTATTAACGAGTGTGCAATTTGTAATCAGGTGTACTAGAGGTCTAGCTCCCAAAATTTCAAAATATAAAATCTTTCCTTGCAATTTTTTAATTATTTCTAGAAATTATATATAAACACACACTCCAAAATTTAACATCATACAATTTTTAAGAAATTGTAACTTAATTATCTTTAAAAATATGGGTTTAGCTTTATTTTGATGTGCGGTGAATGAAATTTTGGATCAAAATCAATACACCAACAATTGTGCAATGAGTAAATCATTGATTAAAATAAGCGTAATTATATATTATATGAAGAGTGTAAAAGACCTTACATTGAAAGATTCTCCAACAATAACAACAAAACTGTTTGGCGAAGGCTTGCAGTTGATCCAATTCCCATCCTTGTTTTGAATCTCTAAACCCTCAATGAGATTTTGGTACAATATGGTCACTATGCTTTTATCTGTGTGAGGTGCTAAGCCGAGCATCTTTTGGGTGGTTTGTGGGGCTTTGTATTTCATAGCCCTAAGAAGGTAATAGGTGGAGTTCATGTGCTCCTCTATGTACTTTTCAACTCCCAAACTTTCCAAAACCATCTTCCTCGTAATCTGATCCAACATTGATAAATTCTCCGAGATGGATTGTATAGTTTTGCTGCCAAACCACAAAGAAAGCTCGATTTTAATTGAGTCAATATTCAAGAACCAGAAAAAAAAACAAATTTTTGTTTGAGAGTAAAAAATGAAATTGAAAGGAAAGAAAATACAAAGAAAACTATTTCTTATTTTTAACTTATTTTCAAGAGGAGAGCCTCTAATTTTTATCTTCTTTCTCATAATTTATTATGTACTCAAATTTGAATAGACCATAATTATTTAGGTTGATGATAAATATCTTAATTACCTGAAACTTGGATTTCCTTGAGGCCACATGATGTTTGTGAAGCTTTCTAGTTTTTCATAATGAATATACAATTCCCATGCCCTCATAAAGTGGCAGCGTAAGGTACCGCCCAGCTCCAACTTAGCCATGAAGTGGTATCTGATACACATTTTGCTGCTTGGTTTGCAAAGGCAGATCGAAGAGCTCTTCTAGGGCACCAAACGTGGCTTTGTGAAGCTCCAAAGAAACTCTGTTAAATAAAATTTCAAAGCAACCAAACTTAACAAGTGCTTTGTGAACTTGGGATTTTACTGCTTCCCACTGGGGACTGCTGCCTTTCAAATCTATATTGGAAAAGTCAATGACTGGAAGCTTAAGAGGGATTTCAGACCCCATTTTCTTTCTTCTCTCTTTTCCTATGTAATTTGGTTTACACAGGTGGAATCAGATGCTTAACATATGATAGATTTGCACTCTGAGCTTGTAAATTTCACTGCTGTTACCATTAATTTATTAGGCGGACTCATGATTTTAAATCTTGGCTTCTATAATAATATTGCCATTATGTTAGCTTTTGTAACTGTAATCCTGTACGACAAAAATTACATTTATTTACATTTTCTTTCCATAATGATTTTCACAATACAATCGCACTTGCACTCAAAAATTATGGTTATACTTTAAGTGAGCCAAGTATACATTTATTTTAATATGAATAGATTAAACTGATTAATCAATGAGATCAATTTAATTTAGATTGGAAAAAAAGATAATTAGTTAGTGTAGCATTAACCTTGATATAAAATGATTGTTTTGCTTTGCGAGCGATGAGGGGTCCAATGAAACGGGCAATATTGTTCGGATATTAACCTTAATATTGCGATGAAATTAGGTCTGTGTAATGTCGAAATCAAGCATAAAAGGACTTCTCTTTTGAAACAAGATCGGTAAACAACTTGCTGTTTGTCTTTTTCCTATGCCATGGTCCATTGATGTAATTATACATCACTGTTTCAGCTTTTTAATTCAGAAATCAATTTGAATTAAAAATTTAAAAGTTAAAATGCTTTTGAAGTTGATACAAAATTGATAACAAACTTTGTCTTCATGAAAGGAAGGAAATTTAGCAATAAACAAAATCATTGCCTTATCATTTCTTGCCGATTTGTTTCAATGGGCAAACACAATATATTATATATAGTATAGCTAGGATGTATTGGAAGCTAATCAGGAACCGTTAACATTCTAATTGTTTGGCGTGAAATTAGTTTAATTTAAATTATATCATGTAATATATAAAAAATTCACTTGTATAAGTATCCTTTATGCTACAACGGTGGCACTTCAAGATCACCAAAGCTTACAACAAAAGGAATGGTGGCTAACACGTTCAAATTTGTAAGGCATAAGCAGTAAATACAAATGGAATTGACTACTGACCATCTTTTAACATGGAGCACAAAGTAAATTGGGAGTCCCATATATACTAGTAAATGGCCAGCAGGTCAAACTACAATATTTTTAAATCTTAAAAAAGACTATTTTAAAATCTTTTTAGGAAAGAAAATTCTTAAAAGCATGATGACTAATTCCATCCTAGAAGATGTTTAGCAAAGGGGATTATTTGAAGAAAGACTCACACTTAGTGCTTATTTATTATAACAATTAGAATCCTTAATAATCAACATAGGTTAAATAATTGATTATATCATTTTTAGAGATGTTTGGTTGCACTTTTAGAATCTTTTAATAATCAATTACAAGCAATAAATCCAATTAAACAAAAAGCTACTTTGAGTAACTTTTATTTTAATGGAAATTATAGAAAGAGAAGCATTTAAATTTGTACCCACATTATCCTCATTTTTTTTTCTTTCGTCTTCATTGTCTTTATCTCAATAATAAGGACACAAACTTTTATTCCTTTCTTTTTCTTCAATGCACATTTTAATATCATGCATCCAAATAAAAATAAATTATATATAATCAATTATCAAATTATGTTATCAAACATAAAATAGATTTTTTTTTGTAATCAATTATGTTTATGATCAAATATTCTATTACTATACCAAATGAGCTCTTAATTGCTACAATGCGGGATGAATTATGAATGGCTGTGAATCAAACCTATTAAC
The DNA here is from genome assembly GCA_026873985.1 of Saraca asoca. NCBI lineage: Eukaryota > Viridiplantae > Streptophyta > Magnoliopsida > Fabales > Fabaceae > Saraca > Saraca asoca. Next base: position 12,283 of record JANHAO010006467.1, read on the forward strand.
TTAATTGTTATTAAATTCTTGATCAATCTAAGGCGAGTGAAAAGATGATTTTTTTTTTCAAATAGCATCCTAGTCATCTAATGCAAAATCGAATTAAGAAAAAAAATGCAAAATAAGTTTAACATATGAATCATGCTGATTATGTGAAACCCTCTTGCTTGAGAGGATTGGCCAAGAGAGTGGAAACTAAAGGAGTGATGATCTACACAAAGAACAAGGTCAACCATACATGACAGAAGTGGTCTGTTGAATACACTCTAATGCTTAAGTTAACTCTCAAGAAGAGTTTTAGTATTAGTAATGGAGATGATACATAAAAGGAATACCTTGATGTTTATATAGGTGATGATTGAGTCAATTGGTGTGCTTTTGGATGAATGGGGACTGTCCAAGTGTTTCTAGTGCACAGATGGCGTGAACGAGATTTAGGCTTAATGATCATGATATAGTCATGCGATTTATACATATCTCTGAGTACACCAATTGTTGTGGAAGTTGTTGAAAAGTTGTCTCATCCTTAGTATACTTGGTACCCAAGTCCATGGCATCGTTGACAAACTAGAAGTTCCTGGTCATTCAATTTTGGCTTTGACCTCTTCGCCTACCTTGTGGGTTCAGGTTGTCAATGACATTATGGTCTGATTGCTTGGGTTTCGGGTGGTCAGTCAACCTATATACTAGATCAAGCAATCGCAGCTTGGACAAGTTCATTTTTGGCTATACCATTTGCCTCCCTTTGCCTCATCCATGTTGACCAAATAAAGGGGATTTTTCATTTTCTCATGCCAGCTATGAACTGGCAGTTGTAGCTGCTCATTATTACTCATCTATTCTTGAGGTGTAGTTATCCTTTCACTACTCGAATCATGAACTGAAGTATCCATTTCCTTTTGCTATCGATCATCGGATCGACCTATATCTCCCTTAAATAGTGCTTTTGGACTCCCAGGGGTCCATTTCTGTGCTTTCTGCTTCTTTAGCAACTTCTGTGTTCTCGGATTCTTCAACAACTTATACTCAGTTTCCAGCAATTTCTTTGCAACTTTAATGATTTTCCAACCTTTCTTCCCAAGTATGATGCTCTATCTTGTCTTCTCTTTATTTTCTAGCTTTTGTGAAGAAAATGTGTGTGTGTTTTCCCCCATTTCGTCATTTTTCTTTGATCAAACTTTTGGGATTTTAGGATTTCCTCCTCAATCCTTGTCCATTGGAATTGGAATCATTTCTTGTGACTCTTCCTCTATCTTCTTGCACTTTGCAACTTTTTTTCATCTTTGCTAATCTTCTCCTTCAGTGTCGCTCGATCGAACACTTTTCCTTTAACCTGCTTGTCACTAGGTTTAACATTTTGCTTTTTGTTGTTTTGAAGGTAGGGCTTTGACTTCCCTTTTTTTCATATTTGGAAGGTTGAGCAACTCTATCAACTTATCATTTGACTCTGATTTGTTTGACTCTAGTGGCTACCCCTTCAAGAATATCATATTTCACTTTGCTCATCCCCTCCGATTAATCATGGCTCAACGATCTTGTGATGAAAGTGAAGTTGAGAGATCTTTCCTTATTGATGCTGCCCTTAATGACTTGAAGTGGATTCACACAAATGTGAAGATGATATACCCTTTGACTGAGGGGTGATACCCAAGTATTATAGAAGAATTAGAAAGAATTCATGTAACAAATGAATCCATTGAAAGAATTGATTTCTGTCTTATAGTGGCCTATGAAAGCTCTTGTAGTTATGACACATCATCTTTTGTTATGCTCAATGGAGACATCATCGACTATTTCAATGTCTTCCCTCTGTTCACTACCTTAGAACAAGACGTTCTTCGAAAGCTCAACGTTTGTCTATCCTAGCTTATTTGGAATACTTGGGCATTCCTTCTCTAATTTGAATTGATTTACCTTCGGATACACTGAAACCCTTAACTGGATGCCTTTCTATTCTTCTTCACTTGTTCTTAACAAAAATTTGGTGGCTGAGTCCATTTCACGTAGTGACGAAATCAGGTACTTTTAGAAACATGTTAACTTCCTTTTGGTTATGGAAGAACTCATTCTTCAAAGTGTGTATGGTGGAAGGGTGTCATCTTTTTTTCCTTTACAACAGGGAGTGCATCTATCCCATGAAGTGAATAGTACCCCCTCGTCAACCAAAGAATCATTGTTTCAAGGACTAATCGTCAAATGAACACAACATGATACTTTGTCTCTTATCCTTGGGTCCTTTTGATTCACAATGCATTCTTTGTACATCTTCTTTTACTTGTGTTGTTGTTTTTGCTCTATTTCTTTATACTAACTATTTGCCTTATTGTAGATTGTTAGCTTCATGGAGAGCTCTTAAACATTAACCAATCGAGAACATACCTGCAAAAGCTTAAAGAGATCCGTGCCTAGGCCCTAGCCTAGATGAAGCCAATAATAGCTCCAATCATGCAGATTGAAGCCAACCATGATGTTGGATCAAAAGCTGTAAGTGGGCATACTTCCTCTAATTGTACCAAAAGTTCTCCTATTTAGAGTAAAACTTTGCGATCATGCAAGAGGACCTATGACTAGAGTGACTTTTCTAAGGGTAAAGCATCCAAATCCACCTCCAACATGTCTGCTTCATCTGCCAAGAAAGTCAAGGTTGGGTCTTGGTCCAAGCTATGTTCAATTAAGCCTTTAGAGTGAGCAAAGTTTACTTATGATATTGTAGATAGCTTATGGTATGGAAACTTAGATTATGCTATTTTTCATTGCAGCCAATTGATACCTTTGGCTGACATAGAGTGCAACGAGGCTTCCATGGCTAATCATGGGGCCCATTAGCTTACTAAATCCTCTATGATGCAAATCATCCAATTGGTTGCTTCAATACTATGAACAATTATCTGTGTAGCTTGCACTTAGAGGGACCACTACAAGGTTAAGTCCAAGGCTTTAGACTCTTTAAAGAAGGAACTTGAAGTCAAGGTTGCAAAGCTTGCCGAGTATCCAAGACTTGATTTATCATGTTTCTAAGCTAGTGAAGGAGAAAAAGGTGGAAATTTTTGAGAGGAAGCAATCTACTGAGCTACTTCTCTAGGGAGACTAAGAGTTAGCAGTTGAGTAGAAAGGCCATAATGAAGATAGGCATGCCTTTAGGGTTAAGGAGGAAGGACTTTGAGTAGACATCATTAAGGTTGAGAACTTCTTTTATTCTATGTATTAATATAGTTTTGACAAGGCCATGAAGTAGATTAAATACTTCAATGCTAACCTTTCACTCAACCTATCAAAAATAGAGAGAGAAATGTCACTGGAGAAGATATTATGAAGAACACGATTTAGCCTGAGTAGCTGCTCCTCCTTTTCGTTTCTTTTTTTTTGTTGTAACTCTTCATATAGGATGCCTAATATATTGAATTGATTTTTATTTGAATGATATTTTCTCTCTTTCTAGTTTAAGACCTCTAATGGGTCGTTTGCTTCATACCAAATGTTTGTCTATGTTTTGTCTTTGCGCTTTTGGGCTAATATTTCATTTTTGTTGCCATTTAACCTTGAACAGGTTGGTTATCTTGTGGTTTTTTTCCTCATCATCTCTTGACCCCCCAAGAGGTCAATCTTCCATTTATTTAGGCTCAATGGCTTGGGGAGCCCTTTTGAAGCTGTCTAATGTCATAGTGAGTAATTTCAGGGTTAACTAGCCCCCTTGACCTCCAATGGGTCTAATTTATTTTTTGAGTAGAAGAGTTGTTCGAGTTCAAGTGCCAAGCTTTGTTTATTTTTTAATTTGAGGGGATTACCTAAGTTTAGAATAATACCAAGGGGAATTCTTAAGCTTAAAATAGCACCGAAGGGACTGCTTAGGTTAATAATAGTACCAAGGGGGCTGTTTAGGTTTAGATAGAGATATTCACTTAAGTAAATTTTGTGTAATCCTTGTTTTCATTTCATATTTTAACTGTTTACTACATGATTCACTAATTAGCTAGCTTTTAAATCTATACATGGTACACTTTGAGGTGTGTCACATTTTAAGTACATGGAAAGAGTTTCCCTTTAACAGTTTCAAGGTGGTATGTGCTGTTCAAGAAATTGTTTTTCACCTTATAAGGACCTTCCCAAGATGCTACTAATTTCACTTTGGCTTGTGCCTTTTGTGGTCCATCTGCTCACTTGAGGACTAGTGTGCCTTCTATGAACTCCTTTTTCTTGAACCTTTTGTTAGCGATCATGACCATCTTGCCCTTATATTATTCATTACAGAGGTGAACAATATCCCTAACTTTTAGTAGCATATCTAGCTTTTCTCTTCTTTCCTCATTTTCTTTTTCTTTATAGTGTTCTCTTTGATTGGAGTATTGCCCTAAGTCTACCAAGAGCATGGCTTCACTCCCACTGACAAGCATGAACGGGGTTTCTTTTGTAGCAAAGTGTGTGGTGGTTTTATAAGACCATATGATGCTTGGTAGTTCTTCTGCCCACTTTCCTTTGGTGTCATCTAGCCTTTTCTTCATTCCTTTAAGAATAATTTTGTTTGCTAACTCTATATGACTATTAGTTAGGGGTGCATGACCTATGCAAATTTTTGCTTGATCTCCAGCCTTTAATTGGAAAGAGTGAGATGTTTGTTCATCTAATAATAGTGTCAAGTTGTGAACCACACCTTTGACAAAAATCTTTAAAGTTGTAGCTGGCAAATTGTTTTCCATTATCATGTATAATTACCATAGAGAAATTGTACATGCAAAGAGCTGTTATTGGGCCTTGTATGCCAAAGTAGTGTTTTGAGGAGGTTTTACTTGTAAATGATAAATTTCCAAATGAATTTTTGTACATTGTTTAAAGTTATGGTTGTAAGGGGTTCTGCTCGACCCACTTTATAAAGCAATTGACCACCAGCACCATATGCTTTAAATAGCTCAGAGTGGTTGGGAATGGTCCTAAGAGATCTATCCCCCACTGGTTGAACAACTATGGAGAAATCATAGGCATTTGGCTTGTTGTTAGTTGTCTTTAGACTTTGGCAAAATTTTGACACTTTTTGCATCTCTATACCAGCTCAATTGCTTCCTTCATCATCCTGGTCAGAAATATCCTGACCAAATAGCCTTTAATGCAATTGTTGTATTAGCCAAGTGGCTTCCATAGATCCCTTCATGATCTCTTTCAACACATAGTTGGCTTCGCTCGGCCACAAGCATCTTAAAGATAGAAGAGTAAAACCCTTCTTATACAGCTAGCCTCCTTCTAGAAAAAATGAGCCACTCTCTATTACACATTTCTAGCCTTCTTCATGTCTTTTGGTACATATCCTTCTTTCATGAATGCTATCATTAGAGTCATCCAAGATTCGCCTTACTTGACAAACATTAGTTCTTTTGTGTAAGAGACCTGCAATGTTTCTATTATCACTGTTTGATTGTTTATGGTTGCTTTTGCACTTGCCAACTTAGCTAATGCAACTACTTAATTATTCTATTTGCTAGAGATCCTCATTAGCTCATATTTGAATCCTTCCAGCAAGCTTCTTGCTTTACTAGCATATTTTATTAATACCAACTCTTTAATTTCAAAATCTCCTTTCACCTGGGTAATTACTAATTGAGAATTGCCCATGACTTTTATGGATTAGGCACTTACCTCCTTTGCTAGTCTTAAGCTTACTATCAGTGCTTCATACTCTACCCGATTATTGGTTACTTTTAAATTAAGCTTTTATGAATACTCTAGTACTAAGTCATTAGGTCCTTTTAAGATTACACCTTCCTTATTGCCTTTCCATTTGATGAGCCATCGACATAGAAAGTGCATTCCCTTAGCTTAGTTTTATTTGTCTTTACCATTTTGACTACAAAATATGCCAATGCTTGTGTTTTTATTGTCTTCCTTGCTTTATACATGAGTCCATATTTAGAGAATTATACTACCCATGCAACTAGTTAATCGGTGAGATCAGTTTTATATAGCACCTGCCTAATTAGGGCATTAATTTGGAAGACAACTTGGTGGCTCTAAAAGTATAGCTTTAGTTTCCTAGATGATTTTAGTCATGTAAAGGTCAACATCTCATTCTTCTGGTACCTCATTTTAGCCCCATAAAACATTCAACTTGTGAAATAAATTGGGTTTTGTTCCCCATTGGATTCTCAAATGAGAATTGAGCTTAATGCTTCTAAGGTTTTTGCAAGGTATAGATATAGAGCTTCACCAAGCTCCAGTCAAGAAAGTATGGATGGTGTAGCCAAGTACTTTTTTAATACTTTAAAGGTTTTTTCATGTTTGTCAATTCATTCACAATTTTTAACATTTGTAGGCAATCTAAAGAAAGGGGCATGCTTGTTAACTAACCTGGACATGCAATGTGTGAGGGTGGCAATTATGTTGTTCAATGCCTGGACTTCCTTCACAATCGATAGGCTTTTCATGCAAATGACCGCTTGGCACTTGGAGGGGTTTGCCTCTATCCCCTTCTCAGTCAACATGAAGCTCAGAAATTTTCCTGATCTTACCCCAAATGCACATTTCTTTGGATTTAATCTCATCTAATATTTTCTAAAGACACCAAACATCTCCTCTAAGTCTGCCCAATGTTGTTCCATGCTTTTTGACTTGATCAGCATGTCATCCACATATATCTCCATATTCCTACCTATTTTCCTTAAGAACACTTTATTCATCATTCTTTGAAATGTCACCCTTATGTTCTTGAGACTAAATGACATTACCTTGTAACAATATACCCCTTAATCAACTATGAATGTTATTTTACCCTTATCCTCAATATGCATTCTAAGCTAATTATACCTGTAAATGTGTTGCCAAAACTAAGGATTTCAAAACCTGAAGCATTGTTTACCAATCGATCAATGTTTGGTGGCAAGTACAAATCTTTTAGGCATGCCTTGTAAAAGTCCATGAAGTTGACACATATTCTCCATCTTCCATTGGCCTTTTTGACAAGGATCACATTCACTAACTAAATTGTGCATGGGACTTCTCTAATAAAACATACATTCCATATTGTTATGTTTCATCCTTTATCTCTTTCTGGCATTTGGCACCATTGTTCCTCTTCTTCTACTACACAAGCTTTGTGCCAGGGTCTGTCCTTAGCATATTAGTAGGTGTCCAGGCAAAAATTTTTATGTACTCTTTTAGCAACTTAACTAGCTAAGCCTTGTCCTTCTTTATAAGGCCTGTTCTGATTTTTATCATTTCTTCATCATCCTCACCAAAGATATGAATTTCCTCTATATCCCAACTTGGCTCTAGCTAATGCAAATTGTCTTGCTTGATATCTAGCAATGTTGAGTCCACCATTTGGCATTTGTTATTAAGTTGATGACCACCAATTTTGTCCCGCTTGTACTCTCTTTGCTCTTGGCCAAGCTAGCCATGTAACATTTATGGTCCACCTATTAATTGACTCAGACTTCCCCTAGTCCTTCTGTTGTAGGGAATATCATTAGCAATTTTAGGGTGGAAACTATGGCTCCTGCTTGGTTTAGGGATAGTCAACCCAAGATTGCATTGTAGGTACTATTTGGGTTAGCTATAACCAAGAAATTTACATTGAGAGTTTTCATCAATGGCCAAGTACCTAAGTTTATCCTCAAAGTCACTGTCCCTTCCACTTGGACCTACCCCGTAAAACTAATTAGAATGCCCATATAAGGTTTGTACATGCTCTTTAGAATGTTAAGAGTGTTAGTGGTATGTAAATATAAAATGTTAATATCGACGAGTATCCTCTTGGCTATGTGTAACATCCTAGTTATTTAAATGTATGCTGTCTAATAAAGATAACTAAAACTTGTAACCCCTAAGTGGTTAAAAGAAATCTTAATTAGTATAAAAAGAACTAAATTGGAGAATTTAGTACTTTCTTTATGGAGGAATTTTTCCTAAGTGTAGAAAGTCTAGTTACTTGGAGGATTAATTAGATAAATATAAGATGAATTATTTAAGATAAATGTGACCCCCTAAGTTAGTTGGCATGTGTAATATTTAATGGGGATAATTAGAATAGATAAACCCCTAGAGAATTAAGGAAAAACCCTCATCTAGTGTTTAAGAACCTAATTAAAAGAAATGTGTGAATAGGGGGTATTTTAATAATTTCACTCACACTTCTCCTTTCCTTAAGTGTGATGCACGGCCAAGTGGAGGTAGTAGGTAGCAAGACTAAAGGACATGGGAAGAATTCCTAGAAAAGTCAAGGGAAAAAAATAGGAAAGAAGAAGAAAACATTTAAGACATATGGGCCAATTATATTCGGCCATTTGTTCTCTCACTAATTGCAATTTAATACTTCCTCTCCTTCTACCCTAGGCTGCCTGAAAACCAGAAAAAAAGAAAGTTGAAGTTCAGCCTTTCATGGAGGAAGACCGAACTTGAAGAGAGAGAGAAAATCGACCAGATTTAAGGTAATTCCACACACTATTAGCTTTTGATGTATAAGAGAAAATTGTAGAGCAAGTTGAGAGTAATCTTTTGATAGTTTTCTCTTCTTCAAAGGTTGGCATTGGTATTAATAATTAGAGGAAATCAAAAAGCTTTGAAGGAAAAAGTGTAGAAAAGAGAAATAGGATTTGTTTTGCATTTCATCAAGAAGCTAAGAAGAGGGCAATACAAAATCAAAAAGGGGCACTAGTCATATTTGTAGTTTAGGTAGTTAGTGTTTCCCTTCAACTTGCTTCAGATAGCTTGTTTTTCCTTAAGTCTGCTACTGTTTCATAATTTGGTAATCCATGCGATAGAGGAAGAGTTTAAGTACCTGATGTGTTAAATTTTGCAAGTGCACAACATAGTTGTAGCTAGTACCGGCAAATGCGGGTCGATCCCACAGGGAAGCTATTTCAATTACTAGAATCCTTACAATTAAACTATCCAAATTTATTGAGAAAATAGCAAGTAGTAATGAATAGAAAAGAAATAAATAAGAATAGAAGAAGAAATTTAAAGAAAGAAAATAAATAAAGAAGTAATTAAAAGAAAATATTAAATGAAAAAGGCCTAGGATTAGGACTTACCTCACCTATAATTCTTGGCAAATATTATAAAATTTCCTTATTTTAATTATTCAGGCAATTGGGGCTGGTTTGGCCTACATT
>JANHAO010006468.1:0-21287 GCA_026873985.1 Saraca asoca
GTGCGACGATAATATGCCTACCTCGCAATGCCCAAGGGTGAAACGACCCTTGAGCCTACCTTGTGACTTCGAAAACTTAAACAAAAAGAAGCCATTGCAACTTTCACACTTTTTCCCACAACTCTCATGCAGATAAATTCCCCACAACTCTTATGTGGATGTATCTTTCATGTCTTGAATGGGATTTCTCGAGCACAGCTTGCATGCGACCCCCTCTCTCACTCACAACAAGTTAAGCAGCTAGAAAAATAAAGCACAGTCGATTGGCCCAAAAGAGAAATTTTATTGATCATAAAAAATGTACATACAACGATGAGTGAAGCATCCGATTCTAGTATTCAAAAGAAGAAAAGTTTATACAGCAAAAGACCTCATCCAAGCGAGGCAAAATTACATCAAAAGAAGAAGTGTAGATATAATGGCAAAAAGCACGGCGACCCGACACAACCATTCCTGCAAAAAGAGCAGAGGGCCATTCACTAAGCTCGTGCCTGCAAGAAGGGCATCAGCTCCCCGTTCCTCCTACTTATATTCCTCCGGCACATCCCCCTGAGCCAGAGCAAATCAAAAAGTCATAGAAGTCGGCTGGCCAGGGTGCTACACCACAAGCAACGACCGGAGGAGGTGGCCCGAAGTCAACACAAGATCCCCTAGGAGCCCGCTAGGCTGATCCTATGATGGAGCCACATGCAACGGACTATTCATGTCTCTGACACTCTGAAATAGGCCATCCATGTCTCAACAAGCTTCGCCGGAAGCCAAAACACCAAAACGCAAGGGACTCTTTAGTCTCCTTCATTGAAGTCTTCTGAGGAGAAAAAGAAAGAATACCCTAGGCTATAAAAAGATTCGCTCGGCCCTTTGAAGAATCCAAAAGGTATCTGACCTGATCTTCATCCAACGGCTCGAAATGAGTGACAGTGCCATGCCAATGGCCAAAAATGGAAAACAGAAGAAAACATGGCCTAAGACAGAATGAAAAGACATCTAACATGACATTTTCATCAAGAAAGGACACAGACTGAAGATACGAATCAAGCCTCGAAAACATGCAACTCCCGGTCTTCAAAGCAAACTAAGAGTTGGGGGGCTTATGTTATATACAAAAATAGCCTTAAGAGCTCATAAGCCTCAGGCATGCCAAAGGCACTCAACAAGCTTCGCTTCACCCGTTAACAAGTGGCACAACGAGGTTGTCCAATTGCCATCTCATGATGCAAGCCCTTGCCTCACGAGGCGGTGACCCAATGATCCAATGAGAAAGTCATAAGACTCGTTGGCCGAACAGCCAAGTGCCCTGCTCGAGTCTGCTATCTCGCTACAGCAATTTCCATGACACCCCCGGGCCAAGGATTCCAGCTCAGGATGCCCAGCCCCTTGCTTGATGCAGTCGTACCAAGCAACGGACACAGCCAGACAAGTCTATAATCGACCAAAGGGGCCTACCCCGCAGCCTACATTTTGCAGTAGCTGAATTGTAATCTTTTTATTGTCTTTTCCATTTATAGCTTGATGTAACACAACTGTAACTTGTAATTAATGCATGTAACCCCTCCTTCCTCTATAAATAGGATTGCCTTGTTAGAAGAAGGGGAGGACGAAAACTTTGTAAGTAGAAACTCTGCTAAACTCTTTACATCAATAAAATCTCCACTGTAGATGTAAGGTCCAGTGCCATCCAGATTTAGCTGAACCACGTTAAACTTGTTGCCTCTCTGTCCCTTCTTCCTCTCAACTTACCTTTCTCTGCACTTCGGAAGTAGCATTGGATCCCTGAACTCTTCTCTGTTGGTTGAAGTTTAGGTCTCCCACATGAACCAAATTTCACCGTCAATAATGTCAAAATTAAAAATGAAATTCCTTAACCATATATCTTCATGTGTAGCTCCATAGCAAGAGACATACTCTGCTTCCAAAGTGTATGATGTTGTAAGCGTCTACTTGATACTTTTCTATGAAACAACTCCTCTTATCATCATAAACATGTATCCAGATGTCAATTTATGATTATCTGGACAACCAACAAAATTAGAGTTTGAGTAGCCTATAAGCTTTAGATCATCAAATCTCCTATAAGTTGGCATTTAATCTTTTGTACCTTGCAGGTACCTTATAACTCTTTTAACAACAATCTAATATCTCTAACTAGAGTCGCTCATATATCTCACTAGTACACAAACAACATAAGTTATATCAAGACATATACAAACTTGAGCATACATTAGGCTACAAACAATAAAAGTATAAGGGACATCTTTCATTTTCGCTCTTTCATCATTATTTTGATAACATTGCGTGTAGTGTCTAAAATTCTTTTTGAGAAACCCCTACAAAATGTATTTTTGAAAAGACCTTAGTAAATGATTTTATGCAAAAAAAATATAATTTTACAGTATTTGTTTCAAGTGTTTTAATTTAATAAATAATTTTAGTAATTACTATAAAAATAATAAATTGATTATTCTTATTTCCAACTATTTAATGGTTATTCGACTTACTTTATGACAAAATTTAAATTTCATTTATTAATTAGTGTCTTGATTTTATTTAATTAGATCATAAATTAATGATAGTGAATTTAAAGTATTTCTTTTATTACATCAGTTATTTGATATATCTTAAATAAACTAAAGTTTTAATATTGACAATTTTGAATAATAAATAAAGTATTTGTTTTGTATAGTTGTTTTAAATGCTTGAAGTATTATTTATTTCAATATTAAATAAACATTTGATTTATTTTATGGAAAATTTCTTGACTTAAGTTTTATTATGTATTATTGAATTTTTATTTAATTGGACTTGGAAATTATGATAGCATATTTAATACTCTATTTTTTAATGATTAATGCATATTAAGTATATTTCTATTTTAATGTTTTAGAATAAAAAACTTATATTTATTGTACTTTGTTAAATTAAATCTTAAATTTAATTAAAGTATATTTATAAAACTATTTTAATTACTCTATTTACTTAGTATACTAATTTTAATGAAAAACAACCTTAAAATCTATGTTTATTTATTATACTAAATTGATGGGAAACCCTTTTGAATTTAAATTATTTTAAATTAAACACACGTTTTTTATATTTTTCTTACTTTTTTCCCCTTTTTTTCTTTATTTCCTCTCCATTCTCTTTTTCGTGAAACTCTCTCTCCTCCTCCAGAAAAAAACCCCAAGCCTTCCCCTGTTCTCTCACCAGTCCACCTCCTCCTCCTTCTACGGGCCGCCACAATCGGACCCAAGCTTCTCAGCGAAAGCCCATCACCAAACAAGCGCTGTCATCAACCTTTGACCAAACCACTATCCGTTGCTTGCAGTCATTGGCTTGCGTTGAGGAGTGAATGAGAGTAATGACTATAATATTTATCGTATATGGAGGGTATGAATTGTGTTATGAAAGTGAGCATTCTACAATCTTTATGCATGTTGGTTGTTTACTAAGGTATGGAATGAGTTAGGAAATGGTAAAGGAAATTGAACGGAGAAGTTGTGGTTAATTGTATATATTTGAGCTAAGGTTATAAGATTAGGATATGATTGATCAATCACATGAGGCTGTCTAGTATAAATTAGTAAGTTGAAAGGATCCGTGCATTTAAGGACTTCAACTAGGTTTGATTGGATAATTTTGGGAATATTGGCACTCGAAGGGTTTATAAATTAAGTAGTGATATGTTTTCAGTATCGAGGAAAAATTGGATATGAATGACAAATATACAAGAGTTTGAATGCTTATGTTACTAGTGGATTAACTACTACATAAAGGATGTTAAAACTTATCTGAAAAGTGGATTTTAAAAGTAATATACTCTAAAGGGTAAATGGTCTCTAGGTTTTAATAAGAATTAAAGTTGAACATTTAGTGTCCGGAGACATGAGCATTGATTAAGGTAAATGAGAATAGAGATAAGGAATGTAAGATTTCCAAAAAGATGTTTAAGAATCAAAATATAGGAATCTGATCTCTATTTAATTATGATATGAGGAAATAAGTATCTATTTCAAATTACTTATTGGTTTTTCCTTCTTAGATGTACATATTTGAAGAACAACTTATGTACTTTATCTTACTTGATTGAGAACTCCGGAGCATGGAAATGTTGTTTTTTAATGACTTTCCGACCTTATTTCTTATAATGGATTAAATGGTGATTTTGTTATTCCTATTGAAAACTATTTCTCCAATTGTATTTACAAATATGACAAGTTATAAAATTTAAGTTCTAGTATTGTTGGTGATAGACTTTCGATTGCAAATTTATTTCAAACTTATGAATATATATGGGATTTTAATTGAATGTAATTTTTTTAGTGACTTTAGATTTCCAATAAATTATTTATTCACTGAGTTTCTATAACTCACTTTTTCTTTTTCAATGTTTTTCAAACCTTATAATCAACCCAAAAATCCTTCTCTAACTCTGTGGAGGTAGTAGATAATATCTTGAAGAGAATTGACAATTGGATTAGGATGAGAATCCTCATATGTGCATTTGTAAATAATGTGTCAAGTTTGTGTTTCAATGATGTGTTGTGTTTGTTGATCATATAGGTTTTTGAGCATGGCATGTGGCTCTCCACTATTATATTGGTCTTTAACCTAGTGTTTGAAAACTAGGGGAGACTCGGTCAAAATTTTGATAGGCCTAAAGTCAAAGATTTGCAAACTATGTAATATTTTAAAAAATAAATTATGATTCTGAGAAATTGCATTTTAACTAAGCATGTTTAATTTACGCTATGCTTGAGTCTTGTATTGTCAGTGAGTTAGGCTTGTAGAAAATTATTCCATGGTAATTTCCTAGATTGGTCACATGTCAATGTTGGAACATGACACCTTTCCAAAATATCTTACCCTTTTGGATGGGTGTAGAAACATGAAAGTACATGGACATGTTTAACCTTTTCAGTAAATTCTCATGTATGATATTCAAGACAAGCCAAGAATATCTAGGGATCTATCATGATGAATCTGTATGCCAAATACAAAAGAAGCATTATCAAGATCCTTCATTTTAAAATGTTTTGACAACATCTGCTTTGTCTTATTTAATAGGTCCACATCATTACTAGCAAATAGAATATCATCAAAGAAAAGTACTAGAATCACAAAGCTACCTGCACTTATTAGCATATAGATGCACTAGTTTGCATTATTCTTCTTGAATCCAAAAGAAGTCATGATCTCATCAAATTTGAGATACTACTATCTAGACACCTATTTTAGACCATATATGGACTTTTTCCATTTAAACACTAGATGGTCTTTGTTATTCTCTTGAAAACCATATGGTTAATGCATATATATGGTTTTTGACATACCACCATTCAAGAAGGTTGTTTTGACATCCATCTGGTGTAGCTCCAAGTCAAATGAGCCACCAATGCCATAACAACTCTAAATGAGTCTGTAGTGGAAACTAGCAAGAAAGTTTCTTTATAGTTTATGCCTTCTTTCTAAGTAAAGCCCTTTGTAACAAGTCTAGCTTTATATCTCTCAACTTTCCTCAAGAACCCCTTTGGTCTTAAAGCCTATTTACAAGTAACTGCCTTGCAACCAATAGGCAATTCAACTAGAACTTATACTTCATTCTTATGCATTGATGCTAATTCATCCATCATAGCATTGATCTAATTTGCAAAATTAGGAGTAGAAATAGCCTGTGAAAATTTTGTGGGATCAAAATTATTACTAACATCATATTCATACTCCAATAGATATACCAAATAGTCATTGGAAACTGCCAGTCTATGAAATTTTTAGGACCTCTTTATGGGAATTTCTTGAATTTTCTCATTTAACTCTACATCTTTTATCATTGGTTGCATTGGATCATCTGATGGGACAATAGAAGATGTCTTGATCACTGGAGGTGCTAGTGAAATTACAACTTATTCTTTTCTAAAAGTGGTGATGCGTTGTATCTCACACCCATTATTCAACTTAAACAACACAATTTAATTCAGTAACTCTGATGGAATAAGTTTGATAGTAGAACTTGCTACCTTTGAAGCCATTGCAATAACCAATGAAGAAACCAATGATGGTTTTTGAATCAAGCTTCCTTGTAGATAGAACACATGGCCTCACTTCAGCTTTATAACCCTAAACATGGAAATGCCTCAAACTAGGCTTTTTCCCATACATCAGTTCATAAAGGGTTTTATGTACTAACTTGCTCAGAACTTGATTCATGATATATGCAACTATTTTCAAGGCATCACCCCACAAAAATTCTAGCAAAGAATATGAGCTACATGTATCTCACCATATCCATGAGTGTTTAATTTCTTCTTTTTGCAATACTGTTCTATTTTAGTGTCTTAGGCATGGTGTAATAAGCTTCAATTCCACACTTCTGTATATATTTAGTAAAAGGACTAAGGTTTCTCTTGATTTCATCATATATACCATAATACTTACCACCTCTGTCAGGATTGACACATTTAATCTTTTTTCCTAACTTGAACTAGGTTGCAACCTTGAATGTCTTGAAGGCATTCAATGATTTAGATTTCTCACTGAGCAGCTCTGCCCACTTGAATCTAGAATAATCATCAATGAAGGTGATAAAGTATTTGAAACCACCCATCGCACTAGGTGTAATTGGCCTACTAATGTTGGTATGGATCAATTCTAGAATATCCTATTTTCTGCTTCTTTTTCCCTTTCTAGCTCAAGTAGTGAGCTTTTCCTTGATCCAATCTATGCATATGTCAAAATATGAGAACTCTAGATTATGAAGAACTCCTTCTTTTATTAGTCACTCCTCTCCATGATAAGTGCCCTAGGTGTCTATGCCACAACATTAGGGATCTCTCATTAATTCCACCCTCTTCTTTCCAATAACAGTATTAATTAAGTCAGCAAAATTAGGGTTTAAATTTATTTTGTACAATCTATCACATAACAAACCAAAACTAACAATAGAGGAATCATAAAGAAAATTAAATTTTCCATTAACGAAGTGGCAGGAATATCCATTACGGTAAAAAACAACAACAGAAATTAAATTCCTTCTCTTGGAAGGTACATAGACAACATCTTTCAATTCCAAAATAAGATCGAAAGATAAAAATAAAGAACTAGCTCCAATTTACTCCACTTCCACTCTGTCACCATTTTGAAGCCTAATTATTAGCTCTTTATCATTTGGTTTCCTCATATTTCTGAGTGCTTGTAAAAAATTTGTCACATGAATCATAGCACCAATATCCAACTACCAAGTATTTGATGATGCATTAACTATATTTGATTCAAAATACACTAGAGCTAAAGGGATGCCTTTCTTTTTCTTTTCAAGCCATTTCTTATACTTCAAGTAGTCTGACTTCTTAGCCCATACTTCTTGCAAAATCTACAATTTCCTTTAAACTGAGATTTCTTGGGTGTATGGCATTGTTCACCCATTTCAATAATCTTTTTCTCATAAGTGGATTTCTCTTTGATGTCATTCTAATGTGCTCTAATTCCTTACTTTAAAGTAGAACTGTGGGAGACATAATTAATTGCCTAAATCTTTCCTTTCTTCATGTCCTCTTCAGCCTAAGTAACAATGGAGATTAACTCATAGATAGTCCATTCACCCTTCTCGATATTATAGAATGTCTTTAGAACATTGGATTGAGTAGGCAAGGACTCCACTACACACCAGAAGCTATCCCCAAATCAACTTTCATACTTTTTAGCTTGTTATGATAGTGGAATGGTTTTAGAATATGTTCACCTAGTCCATTAACACCATTCTAAGTTGTCTTTTCAATCAATGAGTGGTAATGTCCTTTATCAATTTTATCAAAATTTACTTATTTTTCAACAACAG
The DNA here is from genome assembly GCA_026873985.1 of Saraca asoca. Classification (NCBI taxonomy): domain Eukaryota; kingdom Viridiplantae; phylum Streptophyta; class Magnoliopsida; order Fabales; family Fabaceae; genus Saraca; species Saraca asoca. The sequence goes on from JANHAO010006468.1 coordinate 7,832, forward strand.
AGTCGAGAAAGGTCTTAGCATTCTAAAATTTTGGAGCACTTTGCCTAATGGTCTTATCCATCGTGTACTTTATAACTATTAGACACACTCTGTTTGAGTGTGTCCACTTCTTATAGTGGGCCCTTTGTTTAGCTATAGAGTATGCATTAACAATGGTCCTTTTCTCTTAGTGCCAAGTCCAAATTGATGATCATCAGATTAAGTTTCAGTGACTCAACGTAGTCCTCATAATTCATCCCATTCAATGTTTTCATGAAAGTCCATTGCATAGGCAAAGGTGCTAAGGAAAGATTATTCATGAAATTAATCATAAATACACATATCACACATATGAAACTTGATCATGCTTGAGTTTTCCTCATAAAGCATAAACTATCAATTGTCTGTAGTATTATACTATAAAACCTATACTAATAGGGTATTTAAGGTTCAATAATACAATATAAGAATTAAATATTATATTCTCAAAACCTAACATTGGTAGGATGCTTAAAAATTATACAAACATAATATTTAACCCTAATACTCATATTATCACAAACAAAATTATATTAAAAATATTACACCGATAGGGTATAAATATTATTAATATAGCACTTTCCTTAACATAATTAAACAATTTTATTTATTAAAATTTTATGCAACTAAATTCATGATAGGTGAGCACACAAGTACATAAAATTTTATAGCATAATATGAGTAAACATGATTCCTACATAATTACAACTGTATGATATCAACACAAAATTCATTTCAAAATGAAGCAATATCATAAAATTCTGGAAAAATTGCATATTATAGTTCAATGTATAGGAATCCCATCGCAAAATTTTTAAGTCCAAAAAATTTCATATTGATGCTTAAATAAAATAAGCAAAAATTAAATAAAAAATTTTATTTCTACAAAAATCTAAAAAAAAATCAACAAACAAGCCGGAGGACTAGAGCTTCTCGATGCAATCTGTATTGCCATTGGACATTGCCATGGCAGCAAGTGGTTTGCACATGCCTCTACCACACGTGGGTTTACATGTCACTTGGCCAATAGTGTCATGAGACATTTATTTTATAAAATTAAATAATTAAGATCTAATCTTACAATCCCTTTTTAAATACTAATTACTATGGAATTATTATTATTACAATGTTTTCCATTAATTATGAATAAACTTCATTTCACTACACCTGGCCGATTCTAAGGGAGTTTTATTCCCAAAAACCATTATTTCTTTATCTTTTACGAGGAACTTTACTAATTCAACTTTTGATTTTATTCTCTAATAATTAAACCAAATCTATTATTATTATTATTTTCTTTTTCAACAAATTTCATATTTCAATAAAGTATTAGATTTCAGAACTAATACTCTCATTAATTCTAATATCTAAGATTTATCAAACATAATTATCATAATATATATATATATATATATATTTATATATATGCATACTTACAACTAAGCCTAATTGTTTAGTCTTCTACCTAGTGGACGGGCCTTCTAACATTCTACCATATAACCCATTACTAACATAACCTTCTTATATTGTATAAAGCCATGTTTGTTCTATTTGGGCTTTTCAAAAAGAACCTAACAACTAAGCGCAATTTACATATTGGATCCCACACCTTTTGGAACATGCTACCATTTTTAAACAAAATACTTCTTAATCTACCATTTATTACTTATGAGTTATGACCACTCTTTTTTTTTCACTATTACTATATACTTATATTTCTTATTAGTGGTTTAGGGGATGAGATGCTGTGAAGGCATGAAAAAGAGGGGTGTTTCATGACCAACATGGAGGGAAATGCTCAGAGCGTACATAAAGCCATACATAGGGCTATAAGTGGAAGGGGATGATCTTTCAATATACACTATATCAGCTCAAGACATCATCCAAGGACTAAACGTATCCATGAAAATGTCCAAAAACAGTCTATTAAATCTATCACCAATAGTCATTAAAGAATACTGGTGAATCCATCTTTTTGTGCAATAGGAGGGTCCTCGGCAATATCTGAAAAAAAAAAATATAAACAACAATAGTGAGTATAAAATACTCAGTGAGTAACTACCTAACATCATCTTGATGGGTTTGCAACTAGAAATAAATAACCTAAAAATTATATATTAACTCATTTATAACCAGAAAATTTAATCTTTATTATTTTTACCCATATTTATTTTATTTCACATATTCCTTTTGACCATTTCTATAAGTCACATATTTGCCACAAAATTTCTAACAATATTTCAAACAAGTCGATATTTTTTCAATTGAGTAAATAAATAGATTTTTTTGAATAAATGGCAAAATGGTATGAAAAGTTCTCCTTTTGACTCCCTTCATCTGTAGCTCTCTCTCCTCCATGCTTTTTCCTCTGTTCACCCATAACCCTTTCTCCTTAAAAATAGTATTGAGCCTTTTTCTTCTCCAACAATTTCAATCCTTTTCAGTTTAGCCCATTTGGCTTATTTTGTCACAAAAAATATCATAGTTTGGGCCCATGGGCCTAAGTTCATCAATTTTATACAAAATTTTAGAAATACCATTTTGTGAAGTCATCTTTTATTTTTTTTTTCAAAAATTACATTATGAGCCCATATTTCCTCTTGTTTCTTTAAACACCTTTTCTCATTTCAAATTTGTGAAAAATTTAGAAAATTTCTCCTTATTCCACCAAAAGAAGCCGAAGGTCTCTACCTATGCATCTTCATAATTTTCTTACAAAATTTTAACATTAACTCACCAAATGACCAAAATACCCTTATCTCATAAGTTTAAGGGGTTTGTGTCATAACATGACCATTTAACCCTTATTCCTCTAAAGGTGGCTGAAGCTTCTATAAAGCCTCTCAAGTTCTATTTTTCCTCCAAACTTGCTTGCATACTCATAATAATAAAACCTAACAAAATAATTTATTTATAAGTAAAATATGATTATTCAATACCATAGATCATGATTTTTAATTCAAGTTCTATGACATATTTTTTCCAGATCACAAAATATAAATAAAAACTCAAAACTCAAGCAAAACTTTCTTAGTCTTCCTTGAATTTTCCAAGTGATGGTTCCATCTTGGTTCAAGCTTATCAAACCTCATATTTCCACAACAAATAAGATTAGTCATCTTAGATAATACCTTATTAAAAGAAGTTATAAACAAGAAAATACACATAAAGGAAAAAAGGTTAGAGAGCCACTCACTCAAAAATCAAGAAATGGAGTTAGTTCACCTAGATCTGTAAAAAGAGAGTTATTTTTCCTTGAAAATACAAAAGTCAATATTTTCTCATATTTCGCTTTATCATGATCGAACATTACTCTTTGCAAGATCAAGATGAAGCTTCAAGCTTCTCTTGATGCATGTAAGGCTCTTGGTAAAGAAGGAGAATGAGTGAAAAATCATAAACAAAAGAAGCATGAATAAGACAACTTACTTGAACTCTTGAGAATAAACAAGAAAATGAAGAGGAAGAAGTGAGGAAAGTTTTGGTCACTTAGTGTTTTTGAAGAAAGGAGAGTAAGTTGGTGAAAGTAAAAATAAGATGGTGAAAAGAAAAGATGAGGAGAGTTAAAAGAAAGAAAATATGGGGCAAGTGAATGCAAACTTTGAGTGGTTTAGTCTATAAAGTGATAGGATAGGAGAATGAATAAAAAGTAAGAAATCATTATTTGTAATAAATATTTTTGCTTTAAAAGAAATGAGAAAATCAAGAAATATCTAAGTTGATAAGGTTGCATTTATGCTAAAGGATGATTCATCATCATTTCTAGAAGTTGAACAAAAAAAAAAAATCTAGTTACTCTTCACTTTTCCCCTTTAGTTTTGATTTCATGGCTAAATGGGAGGGAATATTTGCTTTCTCGTTTCCTTTTTGGTTACAAGATGATAATTACACTAGGTTATAATTAGTTTAGTTGCATTTTTTTTTAATTTCTTTAACTAAAATATGAGAGGTAAAAATAAATGTATTCAAGCATGATGAGTAATTACTAAGTATTATCTTCCTCAAAGTATTTTCTATACTGTAATTTTTACTATCCATTTATTTTTTTCGTACATGTCTTTTAGTTCATATATTGCTAAAAATACTAATATTATATTTTTCTTACTTTATTTAGTTAGACAAGAGGAATGAAATATTTCTTTCCTCAATATACTACTAGTATATTTACACTGGTTTTACAATATCCCAAATTCTCTCCCTTATTTCTTGCTTGTCGTGCACCATTCCTCAGAAAGCTTTACCTTTATAAATTCCTCAAATTTTTAACTTACCTTTCCATTCACCCTTGAGTTCTTAGACTACTTTGTCCCTAGTTATAAATGAAAGGTATGGGCGTCTCTGTAAGAGTAGGCCATGGTTTCGTGTCCAAACTAGGCTCAACCATGTGCCTCACTTCTTTCATAGGCAAATTTTTTTCATTTGAGTCTTTTTCCCAAAGACATATTATTCCTACTTTTAGTGTTGGGTCATTCATCTAGTTATGAGCCTAATTTATCATTGGGTCTTTCTAAATTTCTAATTCCCTAAACTAAGTGACCTAATTTTCTAATGGGTTTCCTTTTTATTTTCTAAACATGCCTTATTAGCTCACAAACTTTTAGTGGGTCTTATTTGGGTTTTCTAGTTGTTATTCTTACCAATCTAATTTCTTATTTTTCTCGAGTGAGTAATGAAATTCTAATGCACTAATTTACTAATTTCTAAAGTTCAAATCCTTTACACCTAATTTAGTCTCTCAAAAATTTATTCTTGTAGTTTGAATTTCTATTAGCGTACTAACAGATATTACATGCAATCACTCTTCACCCAAAATGTAGGCATTCAAGTCTATAGACTTGCTTCTTGACTTGAGTTAATTCCAATCATTTTAGGTCAAATTCACCCAAATTATCTTATGGGTTTTCTTCCTAATGTCTATCTAAAATTAACATATACTTGAATTTGATTAAAATTGGATAAAATTGCTTTGGTTTGAGCCATAGAAAAAATTGAAACCTAAACTTATGTTTTAATCCAAAATTTCATTCAAATTAACTATTTTAGTGGGTTTTTAATCAAATTAAAGCATGCGTTTTATTCTATAAATTGTTATGAAACAAAATCACAAATCAATTTGAAGAAAATGATATCAATTATATCTAATTTTGATAAATCCCTTTTAGGAAAAACCTTGAAGATTCATCTATGGCTTTTAATTAAAAACCTAGCAAAACTTACATAATTCTATAAATTAATTTATGCAAATTGTTCAAACAACTCACATGAAATTATTCTAATAAAAAATTTCATTAATATATTGCTATGAGACACCAAATTAATCTAAAATTTCTCATAGCATTCTGGATTTTGGGAAAAATTAGCAACTAAAAATTATCATAGCCTCATACCATTATAATCATATAATATTTGAACAAATTCACACATAATTCAACCACATAACATAATTATTCTAGCTTTGATACCAATTGTAGAAAAAATTTTATGAATAAATCAACTAGATAATTATGTTATGAACACGAACAATGTGCAAATCACAAAAACCTTTTTAAGTGACCATAAATTTATGTCGTTACTAAAAACATAATATTTGTTACAACCAATATTGTCACTAAAGCTTTTTTAGTATCAACATATTTATATCATCACTAAAAATATAATATTTGTGACAATCAATGTTGTCACTAAAACTTTATTTAGTGTAAATATTTATCTTGTCATTAAACTTTTTTGGTAATTGTAATTGTTGCCACTAAAAATATACTATTTTTTTGCCAACTTAAATTTTTTGCAGGTACAATAATTAATTTTTAGTGATAGCTATTGTGATGAGAAATAAAACTTGTCACAAAAAATTATTATTTTTGTGATTATAAACAAACCTTGTCATTAATATTGATGGTTTAGTGACGATGGTGAAATGTTGTCACTAAACATTGCTTTCAGTGATTAAAAGTTGAATTTCTTGTAGCAGTGGTTATCAAAGCCCAAACCAAATATCACTTATACAGTCTCATATAAAAATGTTATTAATTTGACATATATATATATATATATTAAGTCACGCTTTACTGATAATATGACATATATAAGATCATCAATTTAAAGATGATTGACATGTGGGTTAACACTAAAAAAAAGGTGAAATTGGGACGAAATTTAGGTCCAAAATCCATCCTAACCTAGATCTAAGATGGAAATTAGAATGAAAACTATTATGCCTTAAAAGTGCTCATCGTGAACCTTTTGAGATGGAATTTTCAATCCGTTTCAAATTTGAGACCAAATATTCCTTTCTATAATTTGAAAAAGGAAAAAAATTAAAATTTTTCAAAAATTAGGATGGAATTTTTTGTTTCTAAATAAAAAATTATTTTTTAAAAAAGTTTAGAAGGAATATTCATCGCAAATAAACTTAGAAAGATATATTTTTTATTTTTTTTGGGAATAGAATTGTCCATCTCAAATATAAAAAATAAAATTAATTAATTTTACAACACAAAATTCCTTCTCAAAAATGGGAAAATTATTTTATATTTTCATAGTTTGATACGGTTCCATCCCAAGAGTTAATAATTCTATTCCAATATGGAAAAATTGAATTTTTCTAGAAACATTGAGACTGAAATTCCATCCCACAACTAAGAAATGTGGTCCCAAGCTAAAAAAATTGATTTTTTTTGGAAATGTTGAGATGGAAATTCCATCCCAAAATGCAAAAAAGCCATCTCAATTTTGGAAATTTTTTTCAATATTTTGCTAGTTTTAATCTTAAACTACCCTGTTTCAAATTAATCCTAATATTATGTTATCAATGACAAAATAATCAATAGCTCAACAATTACAACCAAATGTCAAGCCTAATATTATGTTAAATTTAAGTTCACAACCATAACATAAAACAAGATAGAATATAAAATGTCAAACTTAATATATGTCAGTATCAAGAGTAGTAAAAACAGGGAAGGAAAACAACACTAATTAGCTTAAGTGTCCTCATTATAATCTTCATTTTCCTCCTTATCTTCTCCCTTCTCACCATGTCTAGCTTCTTCCATGGTAATGTCTTTTCCATTATTGTGTTTATTGATTTTTCTCATCTGCATCTAGCTAAACATCATTTGTAAGAGCTTGTCCTGGTCCTTAAGCCTCTTGTCCAAAGTTGACACTTGTTGCTAGAGCTCTTGATACTGCTTGAGTGGCACAAATCTTGGTATGGTGGATGATAGGCTAGAAGAAGACTCATTAAGAGATGCTACTAATGAACCTAACTCATATAGTCTTCCTTTTCTATTCTTTCCACCAATAGCTTGTGAAAGAAGAGCATATTCATCCAACACAATTTGAGAACCTTTTGAAGATTGCCCATCTACAAATTGTTGGAAGTTAACCTTTTTAAGCATTAGAACATCATCCTATAAGTAAGAAAATAATAAATAAGCATAGCCAAGCTTATATTGAAACACTGCTAAAGTAATAGAGAAAAATAAGTCATCTACAACTTGCATATTGTGCAAATCTTTGATCCACAAAATCACCGCTTCTTTTTTTCTTATGAGTGTGCTTGAAAACATCAAGCAAGGAAGGATTCTTTCCAATTTCTGCTTTCTTCATTATATACAAAAACATAATTACAAAACTTGTAAAATTCATATGTGCATGAGTATAAATTATAAGAAATTACAATCCTTCTTATATTCTCATCAATAAACATGGAGCTTCTAGTATGCAATGAGCTATCCTTCTCTGATGCACAATTCTTCTTTCCTTATTCTGATTTCTTTTTCCATTTTGGGTTAGTCCATTTCTTCACTGTATCATCCCAAACTACTTGATGGATGAATCCTAGTTTTTGATCAATCTTTTATTATCCTTGTAGCATCATAATGAAGTTGGGCTACTTCTTGTCTCTCAAAAAATTTTTTGATGCGATTCTCATGCTGTGCAAGACATTTACACCTCTTTCACAAATTCATTTCAAATTTAAATATGCATATATATATAGGCCATTAAACATGTATAAATGTACATAACAAGTATAAGATTACAATAACTTACCCTCCACTCCCTATACCAAGTGTCTACAATATTGCTCTCTCTTACCTCTTTCCATGAGCAATAAGGACAAATAAACAAGGATTGCATCACAACAGAAATGTGTTTTGGACAATCCTTAGCTGAATAAAATTTGTTTAAATAAAATGAAAAATAAATGTCAATGTTAGATCATAGATAAAAGCTTAGGCCATCAAATAAGTGATCATACTTACGCTTTTCCATTTGGATAAATCCTTTTCTTTCTATCACTAGGATTAATTCCCTATGTTAAGTGAGGATTATATGGCCCTGATGTAGAAAAGTCAACATGAGATATCTGAGCCAGAGTCAAAGTATCAACATGAGACACAGGCGGGGGTCAATACGGAGATAGGGATGAAAGATAAGGATGAGGATGAGGTTAAGGCTAAGAATAATACTGCTGATGATATTGAAATTGATGTTGAGATTGGTATTGAGTCTGAGATTGATACTAATACTAAGGTGTGATGTTGATATTGAGGCCTAAATTGGTGCTAAGACTGAGATTGAAATCAGGGTGGTAAAGCAAATGAATAGTGGGGTCGTGGCCTAAATTGATATGGTGCTCATGGTGGATGAGATCCACTAATAGGACATGAGTGAATTGATAAAGGAAAAGACAATAATGGAGATCTAACATTGCCATGGGGCAATGATACATGAGGAGAACTACTACTAGCCTTACCATTGCCATGACCACATCCTCTATATGTTGACATTTGCAAGAAAAAATGTTAAATTTTAATAAGTTAATTAAATTATGCATGCAAATAAACATATAAAAATGCATTTATTATGGAAACAAGTAAGCATGCAGTAGTGAATAATCTAATTACTATCATCATCCTTTGTATAACCATCAAGAATATCATCTTTTGTGTCAGTTTCATCATGCAAATCTTCTTCCTCATCTTCTTGGCTTTCATACTCATTATCTGCAAGGTTTTCATTGAGTAAGTTCCCATCCAATTCTTCATAATGACCATCATCATCTCTTAAATTGCCAATCGGGTCATCCTTGGCCTCAACAAGCATTAATGACATTATTTTATCATTTTGATAAGCATTTATTTCTTCATTCTCTTCTTACTTCTTGTGAGGAACGTAGATGGTGCTCTATGCTATGGTTTTAGTAATGACAAGCCAATTTAACTTTTCATGTTTTCTACTAGGATATGGTGTATAGTAGACTTGAATTGCTTGTTTGGCAAAGGTGAAAGGATCATACTTATTATATCTTTTACTAGTTCAAACTTCAAAAACTCCATACTGGTGGTGAATCTGGTGCCTAACTTTGGTGTTAAGTCATACCAATAATATTTAAAAAGAACCAATTTCTTAATTGGAAGTCCTGAGTAATCAACTTGCAACACCTCCTCAAGGTAACCATAATAGTCATTTTCTATCTAGCCCCCTTTAGCTCCTATTATACAAGCACCATTATTGTTGGATTTCTCCATTTGACTATATGCTTTTGTGTGAAATTTATATCCATTAACAAAATAAACAGGCCATGTTTCCACCAATCTTTTAGGGCCCTAAGCAATGTCCTTAATGAATTGGTCATTGATAATTGTGTTTGGATTGTTGACCTATTATGAGTATGTCATGTAAATAAAACAAACTAAAAGATAACATTCATAAATAAATGAGATGGTAAACATTTACATATTGTTGAAACTATGATGAAAACTCTCTCCCTAATTAATTTTCAACATTTATGTCATTCAAATTTGGATCCCAAGCCCTTAAATCTTCTTCATATAAACTACAAAGATAGCATAGTATAGTGATAACGACAACCACATCAAAATGTATGACATAATTTGAAAGATTCCATTTTATACTTACTGAACATAGGGTAGGACTTCCTCACAATTTACCAAGATATACAAATTGACTATAGTTAATTCTTCATTTATTAGGAATTGATGACCCCATTCTCCTGATGGATGACCTAGGTGATTCAATATTGATAAAGAAGATCTACCATCATCATTTCTTGGAACTCTAGTTCTACTAGAGTAAACATAGCATTCAAAGTAATAAGATCCAAACTTTGATATCACTCAGTAATTATATATGCCTCAATTATTAAATCTTCAACATCATAGTATTCTTAACTTTTCATTTAAGTGTGCTAAGAAATCTAAAAAAATTGAATGAGTTATGTTTTCCTAAAAGTAATTGAATTAACAAATAACAATTGCATTAGAAGCAAACAATTACCTTTTAAATGGGTACACCCATTTGTATTACATAGGACTACCAACCTTAGCCTCATATGCTAAGTGAATTGGTAAGTGTGCCATTGGATTAAAGAAGCTGGGTGGGAAGATTCTTTCCAATTTACACAAGGTTAGGTAATCTTTTACTCCATTAAAACCAATTGTTCCTCTTTAAGTGTTACTAAGCAAATATCTCAAAAGAATTAACTAAGCTTTGTAAGAGGGCTCTACACTTTATTAGACAATTCATTAAAAGCAATTGGAAGCAAACAATCAAGGAACACATGACAATTATAACTTTTCATCCCAAATAGCTTGCCTTCCCTCATGTCAACACATCTTGATAAGATGGATACATAAGTATCAAGAAGCTTTAAATTTGACACCCATTTATATAGTGCTCATTTTTGTTCAAGGTTGAATACATATTGAGATTTAGGTTTAATTATCTTATCATTATCCAAATCAAAAAGCTAGTTCTGGTCTCTTGTAATATTCACATATATTAATTTAAGCCATTGTAGTATCCTTGGTTTTACCCTTCACATCCATAACAACATTGAACACATTGTTAAACATATATATATATATACATATATATTTTCAATATGCATTACATGCAAGTTATGGCCAATGAGATTTGTTTTCCAATATGGAAATTCCCAAAAAATGCTTTCTTTGGTCCAATTGTGACCGCTTCCATAACAATGAATTGGTACCTTCCCATCTGAAACTATTTTTGGCAAGTTTTCTACAATATTCTAAACTTCATCACTACTATGATGTGGAGGAGGAGTAAACTTTTCAATCCGACCTTTTAAAAAGCCATCATGATACTTTTGATAAGGAAGAAATCGTGGCACAAATATATAGTGGCAATTAAAATAAAATACCTTCCAGTTGTGTTGAAGAGAAAAAGCCATTGAACATTCCATATATATCGACAACCTAGTTTTCTTGCAGTTGTCCAATCAGATAGTATGTTATAAGATAGAAAATCATTAATCGCTACATCAATGCTACTCTCATTTGAAAGTTTTGCTTCAATAATATATCCTATGTTAAAGCTACCTGTATCCATAACTTTTTAAGTTCATTTATGAGTGGTTGTAGGTAAACATCTATTTTATTCTTTGGATTGTGAAGGCTTAGAATGATTAATGTTAGGAAAACATACTCCGGTTTCATACACAACCATAGTGATAGGTTATATGGAGTTACAATCATAGGCTAACAAGAATCACTACAAGAATTAAGGGATTTCACAACAAAAATTTTGTTGCGAAAAAGAAAGAGTTGCTAACAAAAGATCTTTTGGCAACGACAATGAAATCATTGCATGTTGTTATGAAAATGACTGTTACGTAAAGTGTATGCAACAATAAAAAAATTCGTTGCTCAATGTATGACATATAGTAACAAAAAATGTTGTTGTGACAAGATCAATCTTGTTGTCAAATATCTATATTTTAATAAGTAAAATAAATTTTTAGGCAAAAACAATTATTGTGAAAAATATTTAAAATATAAATTATATAAATTTTAGCCAACAAAAATTTTTGTTGTAAAAAATAAATCAAAATTTTAATCCTAAAAGTTTTAGACAGCAAACTTTTTGCCTGCTTTCAAATATAATTGTAATGATTATTTTAAAATTATTAAAAACAGTCAAATAAAATAATATTTTTTGACAATATAAAATTTATAAATATATATCTTCATTAATACTAAATGAAAGGTATCAAATACAACAACTAGATCCCACAACTATAAAGGAACAGATAAAACATTAATGAAACAACTTATATCTACTTCTAGTTCAAGCCTCAGTTTGTAAGCATAAAATATATGAAAAACTAGTTAAACATAAAAAATTGTTGGTCCAAGAAGATTTTTTCTATTGTTGGTGATGTGCGGATCTATCCTCCAACTATCATTCCTTCTATTCACATAACATCAACCTAAAATAAAACAGTAACCATCAATCTCTAAAAATTGCATAAAACATAGAACTTAAGACAACCAACATACGAATAAAAACAAATATGAAAAGAATAAAGTAAATCAAATATTGAAATAATAGATTGAAACAATGACAATTAACATTTTTTGGGTGACATATACATATATAAAACTATTACCTGAAGTGTTTTTAGAGAACAATCATGTTTTGAAGATAGATTTTACTCAACATTATAGCAAACTTTTAGGGCAGAACTTACATATACATCCAAATCTAATTTTATTTAGTGTAAAAATTTTCTTATTTTCCTACATTTTTTCTCTCTCTTATTAGCATGTTTAAAATTTAAATTATATTTATCTCAATTTATACAATAAATTTTGGTTTAAAACTAATTCTTTGATAAGATTTAGAGAAACTAATTATAATAAACTAAATTGTATTCATCTAGGTTTATAAGATCACTTCACTTATATTTGGTTTTGAACTGATTTTGCAGATTGACAAGAAGCTCTAGAGTTAAATTATTTTCTAAAATTATAAAAGGAAATAATAACTCATAAATTTATAATTCTAAACATGGCTAAAATCTAAAATTTTGTACATCAATTGAGCATTTTTCTATAATATAAATCAAATTGACCTCATATTTTTTCCGGTAATCCACATGTGTTAAATAAAATAAAAATCAATCTAATTCTAATTATACATTGTTTGTAATTATTAAAGGACTTGTGTATCATAATAATCTAGTTATTGTTTTTAATTTTGTTATGATACTATCTTTTTTTTTATTCTTATAATGGAAGAATATTTTGTTCAAAAAGATAAGTTGTTTTGATTTTGAAAGTTTGAAAGAAAGATATTTATCTAGCAGGTATAAAAAAAATTGCATTACAAATAGTTTTTAGTATTTGATAATAATTTTTTTAAATAAGTTATTTACATTTAGTGCAAGAAATAAAAAGATACCCATACAAATTGTAAATTTAATATTTATAGTGTTAAATTTTAGTGCTTAAAACATTTTCTTATTTTTTTCTCTATTTTCTCTCTCTTATAAGTGTGTTTGAAATATAAATTTACTATAAAATAAAATTTCATGCAAGGAAGAAGTAGAATGTAAAGACACTAAAGAGAAATAACATATAAAGAAGAAAGATATTTCTTA
>JANHAO010006469.1:0-21354 GCA_026873985.1 Saraca asoca
TGCGTTTTGAGCTGCTTCCAAAGGTTGGTTGAGCTCCCTTTCTCTTCTAATTAGTTGTTTAAGCTCTCTACTAGCTAGATCTGGGATGAGATGTTTGGTTGGTTGCAAGAATTTTTTTTAAAATTTCGGACGATTTTGCTCCTGGCCGGACGAACATTCCTTCACAATGTACTTACAAAGGGAGCCATTATGCCTAATTCCTAAAATATTAAACAATCTCTAACCTAGCAATGGGTGTTTTGAGAAAAATAAACACTGGATTTACTATAGCTAATTTTCAAACTAGAAATATCTACAAATTCCTCTAAAATTGAATAGGAAACATCCAAGATGCAACTCATAATAATGCTAATCCATAAATCAAGGAAACCAAAAAAAATTTTAACACACACTTGAAGAAACCTTACTCCAAAGTATCATAAGCCTTCTCGAGGTCAAGTTTGAGGATCAAATTACCAAACTTAGCCTTAAACTTATCCATGGTATGTAAAATTTCTCTCAAGATGACAATATCATCACAAGTTCTCCTGTTAGGAATAAATGTTGTTTAGTAGGGTAACACTAGCTTAGCAAGTTTAGGCCCTAAGCAATTAACAATAATCTTGATGAGAATTCAAATAGAGAGGTATTGCAAAGGCTAATAGACTAGAAGCTATTGATCATTTATCTCAAGTTTCCTCTAGGAATAAGAGAAATAGGTCTTTTTTTCAGTCAAGCAAGGGTAAAACTTGAAAGGAAAACCTCTGACACATTGAATCACATGACTTTTGACATTTAATTAGAAGAGTTGAAAGAAATTGGGATGCAAGTCGTCTAATCTCAAAGGTTTATTTGGCTTAAAAGACTTAAGGATCGAGAAATTTTCATGATCAGAAGGTGCCGTAAGAAAGGAGTTGTTAACATTAGGATCAAGGTAGGCATTCCACCAAATTAGTTTGGTTGGATAAAGAGGGGAGTTATAAATAGATGTGGTAAACCTATTAACAAATGTATCTCTAATAAGTCTATGGATATCCCTAGCAAACTCAAACCAGACCTTAGTATCGGAATAAAATCTAAGAATTTTGTTTTTTCAATGCCTAACAAGGGTAGACAAATGGTAGATTCTAGTATTCCTATCCCTATACAGAATCCATTCCATCATAGATTTCATAGTCCATATTTCTTCTTTTTGTTTAAGGATGACCTCGTACTTTTCCTAAAAAGCACATTCCAAACCTAGTAAGGAGTCACTAAGAGAAATGCTAATAGCCCTTTGGACACATCCTAATCTAACCAAAATATAATTCCTTCATCTAAAAACATTTTTGAAAACAAATTTGTTCTACTGGAAAAGCCCAAAACTTGAACTCTTTAATGGCAATGGAAAGGTTAATAGAATTAAACCATGAACCAGTAATAACAAAGTGGAATTCGGGATGAGATAGCAAGTAAGTTTAAAAATGGAAAGGTTTGGGAAACTAGCAAAAGTTTTAGGAACCAACTAGATAAATATGGGAGCATGATATGAATGGACCATAAGGAGATGAAAAATAGAGGCTTCAAGAAAACAAAGACGTTGGATAGGATTATAAAAGGCTCTATCTAAATACTCCATAATTAAACTAGATTTTTCTCTAACATTAATCCAAGTATGTAGAGGGCAAAAAACCCAAGTCAATAAGATTATAGAAATTTAAGTAATTATTAAATCAGTTAACCCTAAAATTTATTCATCAGTGCCCTATCCAATTTTTTAGCTTGACAAGTAACATTATTAAAATCCCCTACAACTAACCAATCATAATTACGCAAGGCAGTAATAGTTTCAAGATTATTCTATAAAATTTTATGAAAGGCAAATTTGCAATTAGCATAAATACATGCAAGCAACCAGGGATTAGAAGAAGGAGATATCTAAACCAGGACATGAATTTCCTATTCTATCTTATTCAAAACTTTCAAGTTGATAGCATCGTCATTCCATAAGAGCCACATCCCACCAACATACCTACAAGTATCTATCATCTCAAGCTTGTTGAACGGAAAAACTGAGGCCAAAGCTTCAATCCTGGACCCATCAAGGCAGGTTTTCGTGTTTATTAGCACAAAACACATTACTTCATAGAGAACTCAACAACCAGTTGTTGGAAGTCCAGATGCTAGACTCCTATAACATTATATATATCAATTCTAAAAGGTTTCCCATTAATAGGCAGGTATTGGACTCTTCTAACATTCTATACACAAGTGCAAAATTACACAATAACAAATAATAGATAATCTTACATAATTAATTTGCTATAAAGTGTTTGATTTCTTAACATCATGTGTAAGAGTTCAACTCTCACTCTTTACGTTGTTAGTCAAACATTTAATTGTTTAGTACCATATGGAAAAGCTTAACTTCTATTCTTTCCACACACAAAAATTAAAATATTTAACTAATGTTATCCATAATGGCATTATTCTTATTATAAATATCTATTTTATTAGAGCAAAAAAAAAGTTTGATTTTCTAATGAAGAAATTTTTTTTTTCCAGCCTTTAATTGATCAAAACAAATGAGATGTTTATATCTTACACTTTAATTAGACACAGAGCAACAAAGAAAAAAAGATCAAAGCCCTTCTAAAGACAAGCGTACGACAACTTATTCAGACGAGGGGGAGTGATCAGTGTAGACACTTTAGTAGTTGCAGCACTTCCACTAAAGAAATGGAGGCGTCACGTGACAAGTAGGCCAATGCTCACGTGGTTCAGATGAATCACATTGTTGGACCACAGACAACTTATCACACTCTTCTTCCACGCTTGTTCTGTGATAAGGTCTTGAAAGCTCCTCCGTCCAATCAAAACAGGCTTCTGCATGTGGGTTGGGCCCATAAATGAGGCCCACAGAGAAAGACTCATCTTACACGTACTGAATGTAGCCCATGAATTAGTGGAAGCTGGCCCAATGTGTCTGCTTTTGAAGTCAGACATGTAATCCGTTCCGACGTGGGACTTGATTTGAGCGTGAACACATTCTTCTGGAAGATCTTCACCAGAAGGCTTCAGAATATGAGGTGAATATGAAGGAATGTGAAGAAGAATTTTTGAAAGTTTTGAGGTGGTTTTAATCTTAGCTGGCAATGATAAGAGGCCAGCATTTTGGATTGACAACGACACCGTTTTGTTTCTTCTTTGTGAGGACACTCTGCATGTGACTGTGGAGTCTCCTAGGGGACATGGGTGGTCCTTGAAGTCGATATTTCACAGAGAATGCATGATGAAGTCCTCGTGCGGAAAAGCATATTGTCGATTTTAGTGTCAGCATAAATTAAATGCACCTTTAAAGTTATCATTAGACTTTAATTCAGTCCAGAAAATGCTAATCCAACACCCATATTTTGAAGCTTGGATATCAGGAAAAAATTTTAATTATTCACTATAAATATAGATGCATAAATTAAAAAACTAATTACCTTTTAATGTTTCATTTTTTGATGGAAAATAATATACAACACCAAAGCTCAAATGTATATTTGATGGTATCCGTGATAAACAGAAAAGGAAAATAATCAAAGTACTTAAGAGTTAGAATGATATATTTATTTGTACACTTACAAAATTTTGTAAATAAATAAAATTTGTTTAAATAAATTATGTTAAATGGGTAGAGAGTGATTATAATTTTTGACAACTCATATTTAGTTACATATCAACAATATAATTACATGGATTAAGAATCCTTTATTTTTTATGATGCTAATTCTTGAAAAAAAAAACATATTTCACCCACACAAAAGTACAAAACTTTAAACAGAAATTCACAACATTTATTATGTCTTTCTAAAAAAACTTACATGCATAAGGAAAATCATAAATTTTTAACTATGTAGTCAGGACGGACACAAATTTTTCAGTCAAAAAGTTGGGCATGTTCCAATAGAACTGAGTCTATTTTTTAAAATAGAAAAATTTATAATTTGATTCTTAAATTTTTTACTTTTTTTTTTTATTATGACTCAATTTTAAAGAATTTTTTTAATTTAATTCATATCAAATTTTAATTTAGTTTTTCTATTATTTATTTTTTTTTGTAAAAAATTAGTGGGGTCAGTGGGGCTTCATGCCCACGTAGGCGCCACTGTGTAGTGTTATAATGACATTTGGTGTCCATGAATGATAGCCCTTGTAAGATATTGTGGAAGTGCAGTGTTTTGATTGAATCTTCACGGATGTAATAAATACAGAAAGCCAAGCAATTAGATTATTGGTTGTCAAACAAATATATTCAAACTGTATATGCAATTATTCATGTGATAAGACTTGAGCAGATTTCATCATTACATAAAAAAAGAGGACTTGGATTCCATTTTTTTTATTATGTTAAAAAAAAAAATTTAACTTTAAATCTTATTATATATATAAACTTTATATTTATTTCTCTTCATAGAAATGTGATAAAAAGGAACAGATACATGATACAAAGAAAGGAGAGAAAAAGATGTTAGAATTGAAAGGAAAAAGGTCTAAACAAGACAAAACAGGGAGTGATGGACAATGTCTATAATCTACAAGCAGAGTGTAACTGAGTCATCTTGATGAAATCCAATAATATAGATTCAGCCATTATTTGAACCCCACCTCTCCATTTCTCACTTATATTTTATGTGTCTGCTTCTGCCACCTGCAATTATTGATAATCTCATTATTAAGTCATAATAATAATCACAGGACTTTGAGTTTCTTTCATTATTTAATAATCTTTGGCATCTAATACTAAATAATATATTTTTTGGCGCAATACTAAACAATATCGATTTTTTTTTTTCATATTTTTTAGATTTGATTATCATACATAAAATTATATAATAAATTATTCAATTCTAACAAATACCACACATTATAATTTATCTTTTAGATGCATAGTAGTTGATTAGATGCATTCAACATAAAGTAATTGGCCAATATGGGGAACAAAGATGACCCTCAGTGAG
Source organism: Saraca asoca (assembly GCA_026873985.1). Classification (NCBI taxonomy): domain Eukaryota; kingdom Viridiplantae; phylum Streptophyta; class Magnoliopsida; order Fabales; family Fabaceae; genus Saraca; species Saraca asoca. The sequence goes on from JANHAO010006469.1 coordinate 4,965, forward strand.
TAGCAGCCAATGAGCAGTCTCTCTCAAATAAAATTAACAAAGGAGACAAGCTAAATACAATGTCACTTTTATAATCTTAGTTGGACAGTCAAGACACATCCCATTTCTGCAACAATGGGCCATCACAATGTCACCCACCACAAATTGGTTCCATCATATCTTCATCCTCTCCCCCCTATTTATACACACTTCAAGCTCCCCAAAGGACAATCCAATTCAAACCACAAAAACAGCTTCTTTCAATAACTTCTTCACCAACCAAAAGTTTCAGAAAAAAAGTGCAGAGAATATCAATGGCAGCTTCTGTGTACTCAGTCAGAGGTTCAAAGGTTCGGTCATGGGAGCGTTGTTCTAAGCAAGTTAGGCAGCAAAGGACAAGACTTTATATCATCTGGAGATGCACTGTATTACTCTTGTGTTGGCATGACTAGAGACTATTGGAGATTGGTGCCTTTCTTTGTTGCAGAATGAATGACTAAGCTAGGGTTCTTGTCAGCATATCTTCTTTGAGGCAAAAAGTGGGGATCCAATTTTTGCTGACTAACTTTACTGGTACAGTTTGGAATGAAATTTAAGGTTTAGGGTTTGTATTTTATGGGGTTTAGTGTTTTGGGTAGGGAATAGAGAGGTTAGATTATGCAGGATCCTCCTGCTGGATGTATAAACTACAGTTGATTAGAATAGAAATGAAGTTAAAATTGCCACATATGTATCAGTTCAGTATCATTAATTGAAGTTGAGCCAGTGACTCTCTTCTTTTAAGATCAGCTCTTTTGGTTTAATGCTAAAACCAGGCCATCCCAACTCAAATATAGATTCTTGTTGTAGTGAGAAAATTTTACACACACAGAAAAACAGATACAGGTAAAAAGCCTGGTCCCATAATATGGGGGACCCACAGTTGAATGTAATTTGCATGCAATATCATTCTCCTCGCTTTAAAGTGAAAATTCATTTTCTTCAGGAGTAAAATGGATTTTTTGCAACTCAAGGCAGCAGAGAATGCAAAAGTGCTCCTGATTATCAAGTCATTGTTCTGTCAATGTGCTGCCCCAATCAGAAAGTTTACCATAAGTCCATAACTGGTATTAACATACAAGTAAGCATTATATTATTTTGTTTAAATAGACCCCTAAAGCAGTATCAATTTCCTGTTGTGCGTAAGCAACCAGAAAATTGGGCCCCTGGAATTCAAGTTAAGGAGTGCCCCCCATCTCTTGCAGTCATTAGCTTGTTTGGAAGCAAGAAAAATGAAAGAGAATGGAAGAGAATGAAGGATTAACTCAAATGATAGCCTTCCTTTCCCTTCCTTTTCTCTATTCTCCACGATTCAAACATAGTATAAGTTGAGTTATAAGATTTAAGTAAATGGATTAAGATGCATTTTTTCTTCACTTTTTAGATGTGAATCTCATTTCACATTCAGTTTTTAATTGAGTTTTTCTGTGAAATACAAGTTAACGACAAAAGTTTTAACATTGTACTAGGAATAATAGTGAATATAAAAATTTTAACTTGTGAGAGCAATATATGCATATAATAATAAATATGTACTTATTATTAAAAGATAATTTTCCCTTAATCTTGATGTGTGTGTAATGAGTAAAGTTTTTAAATATACTAACTTAGATTAGAAATGAATTTTCTCTTTGGAGTCAATTTTGTATAAAATTGCGAAGGAAATATATTACTTGTATGAGTAAAACAATGGTTTTTACCTTTTATGTAAATCCCCCTTGCCTTGGAGCTGAAGCAAAATATCCTTTTTCCTGCCTAAGTTTCCAGAAGTAGGATTCCTCTAAATGGGTTTTGACCATGATTAATTATTGTTCAATGTCACCCTATGCTACAATGAAAGTGAAACCCATTACTGTGTCTCTAAAATCTGGTGGCATTCACAACATCGTTAAAAAAGGGTTGAAATTCTTTTTCATCATAGAAAGACATCCTGTTGTTTGACCACACTACCAGAGTAACCAAAGGAACACCATAAAGAGGTGTGACATTTTGTTCCTGCCCCTCCTTTTTCTTTTTTGTATCACAATGGAATTCAGATCTATGATATTTTAGTTTCATCAAGAGCTGAAAATATGTTTATTTGGATATTAATATTCCAGTATTTACACACCATTTACTTGCAGAGGATTATAGAAGAAAGCAGTCCCAGAAAGACAGAATCTCAGGAGACAACAACAAAGAGAGGACTTATTCAATTCTATATAATGTCTCCTGTGAAAAAATCGATGTCATGTAAAGATCAGTCACAAAAGTCGGCTTATAAACATATGCGTAACGAAGCAAAATATGTGGTTAGAAATTCAAGCCAAATGGCGTTCGTAAAATGATTAAATTGAGCAAAGCAGTCATAACACATGTTACTGTATGGTCAAAAATCAAGGAAATGGAAAAAGAGGAGTCGTTTCTTTTAATATTTTACAAAGAATGAACCGATTAAGGAAAGAATCTATAGTTAAGAAACTGGAGACACAAGAAAAGAAATTTAACTCATCATTCTTGGTAGACGAGGTAAAAATTTGGCAGAAATTATAAGAAACAGCAGACTACAATTTGATAAATATATCAGTGTGGCTATGATGGGCATAAAGTACAACCGAGTCAGAACAAAACATTCAGATAAACATATCAAAAATAATAGTTTATTATCCAGTCTATCTGCATTCTCATTTTAGGATCATAGCCATAACCATGACTCTGCAACTACACTCTGATGTCATCTACCATTGTAAGTAACAAAAAAATATTAGTGGTCACAAAATTTCACTTGCAGCTGACTAATCACGCAGCTCAAGACTTCATTTGCCAGCTCATGCATTATTGCCCAGAAGAGATTCCAACAGATTTCCTGGAGTTCTTGTTGAATGTTAATTATCCCTCAAGAACTTCATTAAGGTTTGCCTTTGCTTGCTTGATTTCCCTGAAGAAAGAGCAGGCATTATGTACAGAAAGATACCATATATTTTTGCTTAATGTAACCCCACAAGTTATAATAATGCTTTTGATACATAGTGGAAATTGTATAGATTTCAAATACAAGTTAAAGCTAATGGGGGCAGAGAGAGGTACAAAAACCTGATGCTAACTTACCGCAGACTTGTGACCTGTCAACTTTCGACCAGATGGAGGTCGTGCCACAGTTGAAGCAGCTGCGAGAGCAGCTACACGTATTCTGCCAAATTCATGATGCATTTCACATTCAATCAGTAACCAAATTAAGAGCTTGGAAAAGACACATGCACACTAGTGTGAGAGAAGAAAAGAAAACTAGAAAATTTAGGTCTCTTGATACCTTTTATGTACATCAATATACACATCTGTCTCATCCACAATTTCTTCCTGCATGGATGAAAAATATCAGCAACTATTTCTTCAATATAAGGGGAATTTAGTGTATTTTTATTGCCTCCCAGTAAAACTTGATGATAACTATTTAATTGATATGAGCACAACGTAATTATCCCAACAGAAACAAGTTGATAAGTGGGTTGGTTGCACAAATCCCGTAGTTCTGATTGATATGAGCCAGTCAAATAAAGAGATGATACAAGACGTGAGTAGTGCAAGTAGAGGTTACCTGCAGGAGTTCTTCAAAAACATCCTCCAGGGTTATGATGCCAACAACTTCCCCATCTTCAAGATTATCTGTCGAGCGGTGGATGCCATTTGCTGCAGAGCCATTTTGCTGAAAGTTTTTAGGAGGTTTGTCAATATTGATGACAACATTTTCTGCTTTCTCCGAACCCCTGCTTAGCAATGGCACAGTTAGATCAGTATTGTGATTGATGCCTTTGTCATCCTTAGATTTCTCAGTGTCATCAAAAGCCTGAGGGCTACTGCTCTCTTTTTTAACCTTAACTACAGCTGCCATATGACTGCTTCCTTTCTGAAACTCATTGAGGATATCATATAAAGGCAAATCTGCTGGAACCCTGGTTTATTTATGAATAAGAAATTAGTTCGATTACTAGTAAGAAGGGATGGTTGAGCAGAAAGGTTCAAACCTAGGAATTCTGCGGATGGAAACGGCACTAACTGGAGTCTCTGTTTCAGGTCTTACAGTGAGAAGACTTTTTACCTAGTAAAATTACAATAGTGAGAAACCATCTCCATGGCTTTCGGCAGACAGTTCTAGCAAGCTTAATTTCTTTTTTCAAGTACTTGGATGCAACATTGGTAATCACACTCACTAATAAGAGGCCAATTATATTTTTAGGATTCCCACAATAGACAGGGACACGGCTATGACCTCGTGCAAGAATTTTCCCAATTGCTTCCCTGTGACAAAAGCAAAAGAAGTAAAAGAAAAAATCTGAGTTTACATTAGTTCTAAATGTGCTTACCAATGGTCAGAAAGACAGAAATGCATGCAGGCTCAGTGACAAGTCATAAAGAAAGGTCACAAGATGGTCTGGAAAGTCCATCTTGTTTCAACTAAGTTCTACAAAAATAAAAATAAAATTGCAGCAGGGACTTTTAGCTTGTGAAAACCAGGGATTTGGGATAACATTGTAAAAAATTTGAGACCTATATCCTAAAATCTATATGATATGATATCCTCTGCCACCTCAAGGACAATCAAGGAGCAAGAAAAAGAAAGAAAAAACGGTTCCTGAAATAAGAAAGTTTTATTTAATATTTGACAGATAAGGTGAGAAAAAACTAGGCTAGACAAACCATCAACTGATCATCATTTCGTTAACCTCAATCATGGCCAGACTTAGGCATACAAAAGGATTTCAGTGAACAGTGAGCATATGTGAGGAAGAAAAGTAACAGTAAACTCCGTGTCAGCTATATAGATCGAAGAGAACAAAGCAGTTTTGAAATGCACCAGTCCAGTTTGGAGTTAACATCCAGTGAAAATGTAGATTCAATTGGTGTCATAGCCTCCACTGCAGTCTGCATCACAAAGTAGAATTATGTTCCTTTATCAAATGTAAAGAAAGGCCGGTTGTTGAGACTCATTATCAGTTTCCTATTTTCACTTATGTTCCTTAATTTGAAAATATTATATATGCTGCCTAACCAGATAAAAGGTTACGGGTTTCACACTATTATTCTCCCTCTCTTTCTCAACAACCACCCTTTCTTAACATAGAACAAAGAAAATATAAAAGATACATCTGAAAAAGAGAATTAAAATTAACAGCAAGGAGCACTGGTATAGCTACAGGCAACACAAGATCCCAGAGGATTAAAATCCATCAGATTAAAACCCATCAGGACATGTCAGCTAGCAAACCAAAGGGGCAGGCATGGATAGTGAAGCAAGGACCATTCATACAACTACTAAGTGCATACTTACGGAGTTAAATGAAAGTTGTATCTTAGCCAAAAACATAAACAACCCCCTGACTGAAGGGCACATGCTAGAGTAATTATATTGCTAAATATACACAGCCAAGTATATCATGTGCTTATAGGGACACTACATGCAATCTAGATGCCATTCATATCATCTGATGCAGGGCATACAAAGTTATTGCACCTGTTTGCAATGTTTTGTTGCAAGAAAAAAAAAAAAAACAAGGCAACCAGATAAAGCAATTAGAATACTTGTCTTTTAAAGCTGTAGCTACCTTCTCAGTAAGATCTAGCGCTCCACTGATAATTGTTGTCTCATCATGTGTGAGTTCACCCCCTTTACCGGCCTAAAATTGTCAAAAGGTGGAATTAGCATTTTTTAGTGATGTCATCACTAGCTGGTTTTACATTAATATAGATTTAGAATATTATTATTAGCACATATTTTCTGGGAAATGCAAGTGGTCATCACTCAACTTGAATACTTGGCAGTACAAATGTGACTGATGATTCAAATGGATTACCTCTTGGCCAAGAATTGAAACCAGGGCTTTCAATTGTGCTCGCCTAAACAATACCTCATTGTGTCCAAGTACTGCATCCAGAACCTGACAGCATGAAGGTGCAGTTTATGAGCAATAAAGCCACAAGTTTTTTTTTTTTGCAATTCGATTGACCATAATGCCCAGTATCATTAACAAAGTATCATATGCTCCTAACCAGAAGTTCATATTACCAAATCAACTCTCCCAACACCACACATTTACAACAGAGCATGAGTAAAAAACCTATGAAACCAGGAAAACTCAAAGGATAATCTAACCAGACAGAGAGAATTATTAAAAGTTAATGCTATAAGAAATTGGCTTCAATTAGGGAACACGTCGAGATGGGTACCTTTATGCTACATCAGGAATCATATAAGATCTTTGAATATAGGTACAAATTTAGTGAAGCACATGCATTACCTTTCCAATAGGGAAAGCAATCGGATAACAGATGATCATCAGAACACGTACAAGCCACACAAGATTTGCACCAATATAGAGCCCAAATCTTGAGCATAAAGCTTGTGGGATAACCTAAGGCCAATTTTAATGAAACTTTCAATGCACAACTTTGCTTTAAGTATGATGCATAAGATATTAAAAATGATGTTTTACCTCTCCAAAAAGTAGAACAAAGGTTACAGACAACAATACAGCCACAAAAGGGTGAAAAATTCTATCAAGGTAAATTGGAAGTGCCTGCAGAAAAAAGAACCGGCATAAAAGAAGCATTTATCCTTAGTCATAGAAGATTCACCAGATAAACGAAAACATAACTAATGTAATTAATTTCTCAATCTTATAGATTGTAATTTCAGCTATCTTCTTATATAAATGCAAATACCTCCATGGCACAAGCATTACAAAGAAGCAAAGTAACAAGCAGCTGGTGCTGTTTCTTCACAACGGGCAAAATTGCAGCTGCATGCCGAAGTTAAACCATATTAAATAACAAATGAACAATCAATTAACAGAACAGGAAAACACAAGCTCAATTCATTCCCTCCATCATACACAGTGACACATTCATACACCACCAAAATTTTCAACTCTCTGAAAGAAAATTTTCGAACTTTACTCACCAGCCTGTTTTTTCTCTCTGGAAGTGCCACTACGCTCAAGAATTTCAAGCTCAACAAGGCCAAGCGACATCAAGCCGAGCGTAAGACCAGACATGATACCCGCGAAGATTACAAGCAAGCAAGAAATCCCGACATAAACGAACCACCACAAGGTTCCGAACTCAATATCCTCGGAATCGTAAACGATGTGATCCAGAGGAAACGCCATCCGAAAGAAATTCATGGCGGTCAGCAGCAACGTATCGGAATTATGTAAAAGAAAAAACAGCAAAAGGAAGAAGACTGAAAAAGTGCATGAATTGAGTACGGAAGCACTGTTGACCAATAAATACAGAGAGCAGAATATAATTCATAATTGCCAACATTCCGTTTTCCAAAAATAATACAATCTCATAATTCCTTCTCCAATCATATGGGTGCAACTGCAGTTGAGTAATTGTGTACCAACTACTGTTTTTTAGTGGGAATGGGTTCCACAATCCCCATGCATGTAAATGCTGGGAATTTGCTCATTTGAAATCGGTGATGCAGAAGATATCAGGGCTCGTCGTTCAGAGGATTAATGATGGAGGTTTCTTGAATACAGGACAAGAGACTCCCTTGTCTATAGCCAACGTACCTAGTACCACCACCCTACGTTTGGAATGGCTAATATGCAGTCAGCCATAGCATATAATTTTTCAATAATGCTACTGACTAGCATAATCATGAATATCTCTTTGTGTTTAATTTTTTTTTTAAATGATAAATCTAAATTTATTTTTGGACATGGGTTTTGAATACCTTTTAATATTATAATGAATTTCTTGATGAAATTCAATTGTAAATATGAGAAAATATAAATAATAATTGTGGGTATAAGATTATTCTTATAAATCATTTAGTTGACAAAAAATAATATAAAAAATATAATTTTTTAAAAAATAATATATAGATATATTATTTGATTGATCATTAAATGATAAAATAGGAGAAATAGGAGTTCTCATAAAGTCCTATTATTCGTAAAATGTAAAAAATTATTTATTTATCCCTTTTCTAAATAAAAAAACTTCATTCAAGAATTTTTAATTTTCATTATCAATCAAATAAATTTAAATATTTATTGAAGAGTTCATAAAAAAATTAACTTATCATGTAAAATTATTCAAATCAAATGACTCCTTAAATTTCTAATTACAAAAATTCACTTGATGTGAGCATCAATTTTATCTCTCAAATTTCTGTTCAACAAAGAAATCACAATTGAAAGAATTGATTTTAGTAATTAATTTTATACAAGGAATACAAGGATCAATTGGAACTTTAAAATGAAATTGTGTTCAAATTTTGGAAGGTAGATGTTTCACTTATTAAAAAATTCAAACATTTTTATAAGTCAAACATATAACATTAGCTTACATGTCATTGGAAAGTAGACGTTACACTTATTAAAAAATTTTGAGATGGAGTGGTGATGGAAGGAATGGGATGAAATACACCATTTCATAATCTTGAGATGGTGATCTTCGATGCACCGATACTTCATATAACAGTTGTATTCGCGTGTCAGAAATATTTCCGTTTTCGACACTTATCGACACCGACACTTCATTTACTATGTAAAAATAGCATCGACATTTTTGAAAATGTCGTATCCCCATGTCCCCGTGTCGATGTCCATGCAACATAGATGGCTACCTCCAAAAATATATTTAAAAATTCGAGTAAATTGCAACAAATGCATTTGAAGCTTTCCTTTTTTTTATTTTTATTATTATTAGCTCAATATTAAAAGGCTAATGAACGGGTTTAATAAGTAGGCCCAATAAAGTGAATTGTAAGCCCATTCGGTTTTGTTGAAAGTAGGCCCAATATATTTTGTGCTGCTCTTTTCGAATGTTTGTGGGATGTGAATTGCAAGCCCACTCGGTTTGGTTGCAAGATCCCCTCGTTTTCACTGTCTTCTCACTCAGTGAGTCTTCTCTCAGGCTCTGCTGGTTCAGTTTCAGGCATGTTCTCCAAAACCCGCACCATTTCCTCTTACTTGCAGAAGCTTGATTGTGCTCTCATAGACCTCAAGTTCAATCTCCATGCGAAATCTATGTCAAATCTCAAAGTGGCATGGCGAAAAGACCTGAAACTGGACCGAGCCATTGAGAACGACAAACGGTATAAGCTCGTTGCTCGTGTGGTTAAGGAGGTTTTCAACGAACCTGGTCAGGTAATCCCATTACGCTACCTTGACAAACGGCGACAAAGGATGCGACTTAAGGATAAAATCAAAACCTTTTTAAATCGGAACCCTGGTTTGTTTGATGTATACTATGATCGAATCAAACCAAAAACCGAACCTGTTGAGTTTCTACGTGTTAGCGATCAGCTTAGGGAATTTTTGGAGGAAGAGAAAAGGATTTATAGAGAAAATGAACCTTTAATAGTTTCGAAATTGTGTAAATTATTGATGATGTCGAAGAACAGGGTGGTTAGTGCTGATAAGTTGCTTAATGTGAAGAGGGAATTTGGGTTCCCAAATGATTTTCTGGTCGATTTAGTTCCTCGGTATCCTGAATACTTTAGGCTTACTGGTTGTCCCGGGGAGGGACAATCGTTTCTAGAATTGGTTTCATGGAATTCTGAATTTGCTAAATCTGTTATTGAACGAAGGGCTGAAGAGGAAAGTAGATTGACAGGGATTAGGGTTAGGCCTAATTTTGATTATAACCTTCCACGGGGGTTTATATTGAAGATGGAGATGAGGGAGTGGGTTAGGGATTGGTTGGAGCTTGATTACATATCACCATATGAGGATGTATCCCATTTGGATCAAGCCTCTAGAGAGATGGAGAAGAGGACTATTGGAGTATTCCATGAGCTGCTTTCTCTTTCATTGCACAAGAGAATTCCAGTGCCAATATTGGGAAAGTTTTGTCATGAATATAGGTTTTCAAATGCATTTTCGACTGCTTTTACAAGACATCCAGGTATATTCTATATGTCACTAAAAGGTGGGATAGAAACAGCAATGCTCAGAGAAGCATATGAGGATGATACGTTGATAGATCGTGATCCACTGCTTGAGATAAAAGATAAATTTGTTGGGTTGATAGAGAAAGGCTGGCAGAAGAGAGCAGAGCAGTTGAGGTTGCGACAGGAGCAAATTAAGAGAGACATGGAAGCTTTGGCTATAAAAAGCAGTGAATAAAACGGCCATATCAATATTGAAAGCTGTGAAATTGGCAGATAGGATTGCGCACGAAAGGAAAACTTGATCCTTGCTGGCAGGTAAAATACAACCAGTGTACACTTCATATGCTTTTTTATGTCGAGATGCATGCATTGTTATATGAAAACTGGATAATTGTCAGAAATTATACCTTGTTATTGAAAAATGCTTAAAAGTTTTTACTGTAGTGTGGTGATCAAAATTTTTCTTCCTGCTATAGATTGATGAGACTTGAGACCAATTTCAATATTAGGGCGGAGAAGGTTGCTGTTTAAAAATTTTCCTTTTACTTGCAATTGTGTTCACTTCACTTGATTAGCAAATTACAGATATTGCTGTTTCAGTGAGTACAATTTCACATGTGTGAGGCAGAGATCGCTGTGTGAAAGACTCAAAATGTATGCCTTTTATTTCATGTTTAATTGATTTGTAAATGGGCAAAAATCAACTGGTATTTTGTTGTCTGAGAAAAATTTTCCATGTTGGAAGTTGAGTCATAGTTCAATTTATTCCATCTTGGTGAGATGCACTTATATCTCGCCCATCTTGCAGAAAGCTAAGCCTCCTAGTTTTGTGTTTTCTATTTGAGGGTCCTTAAATATATGAGGGCAATTAGATGGAAACCTATCAAACACAATAAAGATTCCAAATGAAACCTTACTTCTTGCTTTCCTATTGCAGCAATGGCAATGTTTTACAATTCTAAACTGTTACGATTGTGATAGATATTTAATGACATAGTACTTATAAATATATCCTTTTGGCCTCACACATACCCTGCAATGTAAAGGTTGCAGTCCACTAAATTATCAAAATTGAATATCTGCAGGAGACATCTTATGGTTTTCTGATAATGTAGTGGAAGAAAAAAAGATTTTTCGGCAATTATTTATGCAGAGGGAGAAATATTGGGTCTGATTTCTGGATGATGAGCAAGTTCTGCCACCAAGTTACCTTACACCCAAAGCCACAATGAAGTTATTGTATAACTGAGCTATTGCCGTGTTCCATGAACTGCTACAAACCGTAAATCTGTTGTAAATTTAATATGTTAAGATTGTTTCACATTATATCAAGACAAATTTTAGATCTAATAAAGATAAATTTGTTTAAATGTCATACTATTATGTTGAGAGAACTGTTGTCTCCAACTGTTTCTGTGTAATCTTTTCCAGCAACATGCTGGTATCAATCAGAATTCCTTTTTTACCCTTTTCACATCTGTCGAAAGCTACGCTCATGCTGCAATGTTATGTAGAAGAAACCCGACATTTTTGCTTGACAACTCTGGTGAACATCAGGGCAATGATGTACACATGGTTAAGGAGTTTTGTTGGTAAGAGAATGGAACATATTCACTTGGCTTAATCATCAATCAGGAGCAAGAATAAATTTCTAGTACATGCACTATGTGTCTTACTGGCTGAACTTTTTGAGACCCTAGTTTGTTACCCTACCATGATTCTAATATGTAGGAGTATTTGCTTGAGAAATGCCTCAATTTATATCTTCCTCATGAGTTCTGCGTGTTGTTAATTAGTGAATTATCTCACACCCTTTCCCACACGCTTCACAAATGTGAAAGTTGTTGATTAAAACATTGTTCAGGAACAAAGAAGGTTGTTCCACTCCCATTAATTCTAGAATAAGTTTGTACCTCACCTAACAAAGTCATCACACAAAATAAATGATGAATTCTAAACAAGCGGGATCTTAGCTCATTCCCTTTGTAATTCCAGCTTTTGAATGTACATCACAAGATGAACTTCCCAACTGAAACAGGAAGCTTATAAAATTGCCAAGTATTTATACAGGTTCAAGTGACAGCATGAACCTCTAACTCTTTTGGCATGATTGCCAAATATACTCATCATGGACAAAGCCAAGATTTTTAATTTAACAATATTGGCTCTGATGTTTCTGGCATTATTGCCAAAGATGGAAAGCCAAATCAGGCCACCCCCACTTTGTACATGTCAATTTGCGTTAGCAAACTATGCTTGTTCAACACTGCCACTTACCCCTGGAGCCCCGCCTTCTCCACCCACCCCTCCTTCCCCACCTGATCCTTCTCCACCTTCGCCCCGAGATGATCAAGACGATGATGATAATAATATCGAACATAGGCACCGCAATAGACATGGACACGGGCACCATCGCCACAGACATAGGCACCACCACAGCCAGACGCCTCAAGAGGACAACTGTTGCCGGTGGGCTAAGGAAGTGGACAGCCAATGTGTCTGTGAACATCTACTTCGCTTGCCTCCATTACTAGTGAAGCCTGCGCATGAATACACAGTCATTATTGGAGAGTCATGCAAAATCACTTACACATGCGGTGGCCCATTGTGATTATATTAATGAACCTACATTCTGATGCCAGTGAAGGGTTAGTATGTGGTAAAGAAACCAAGTGTTTAAATTATGTTTATAATTTTTTCTAATTTAGATCTAGCAGCTTTTACTTTCATTCACTGTTCCATCTAAGTTTGAAAATAAAGTGTGTGGTGAAATTATTCAGCATTCATATAACTAAATGTACCTGAATTTTAAATCTAATATATAGATAACAAGAAATACTATTTAACACTTATTAAAGCAAGGTTGGTCATTCTTTCTTCTGTGAGGAGGTCAGTGCATTCAATCAAAGTGTTTCCATGTGAACAACACTCAGTCGACAACCTCAGCTTTGTAACCAGACAAAGGATTTAATCAGTTAGCGATGGGATTTTAAAAATTTTCCAAGAGGCCTAATTGCCCATGTTAATTCATGGGCAGCCTACAGTAATGGCCATGTTTCTTTTATAGAGTTTAACAATCAATACTATGGCCTTTCTTAATTTAATTCTTTAAGCAAATCAAAAGTTGATCGTCCACTCTCCACATAAAGAATATAAGAAAAAAAAATCTGAAAATTTGGCACTAGAACTTCGCATTTGTAATTTTGCAATACAAGAAATTTTTCATAATTACTTTGCATCAAACATATTAAGTAGCGTCAATCTTGATCTTAATATCTACTTGTGTGTGTGTGTGTATATATATATATATATATATATATATATAACAAAGTATAAATCCATATAGTTTTTGGGGAAAAATATAAAATATTCTCTTTAATTTTGAGGTGGTTGGATTTTAGTTTTTCTAATTTTGTAAACTTGAAAATTAAGTCTTTAATCTATTTAAAACTAACATCTATCATCTACTTAATCATTTAATTAAATTACATGATTTTTTTTATAAAATTTTTAAACAAGAATTATAATATTATAGTATTTAAATTTATCTTGTCATGTTTCTGCACATAATTTTATGTGACATTATTAATAAAAATTGAATTAGATATATAAAATTTTAATTGACTATTTGAAAATAGGTTGTGAAAATTTGTGTGAAAAATGATATAATAAATTCACATGCGATAATACTATGATTTTTATTTAAAGATTTTATTTAAAATTATGTAATTTAATAAAATGATTAATTAAGTGAGTAATATATGATAATTCCAAATTTTTTATATTTTAAATATTTGATTTCTAAATTTTCAAAATTAAAAGGAATAAAATCCAATCTTCTCAAAGTTAAAAGAAATATTTCATAAACCTAAATTAAAACTAAGCTCTAAACTAACTACAAAGAAAGAATGAATAATTAGATGAACAAGATGAACTTTTACCAAAACTAAGAATGGGTCAATTATTAAATTTTGGATGAAAATTTGTTTTAGCTATTTCTCTGATTAGTCTGTCATTAACAACTTGGTCTAAACGTTGGCCTCGTTATATCACAGCAAAAAGAAAACAAACTCTTGCGATTAAGAAATGACGAGAAAATGTAAGATTCTTAGATATTTTAAATGTAAAGTTAATCAAGAATATATATATATATATATATATATACCATTAAAAATAACATGTATTAATTAAATTTATGGAGATTCTATATTCTAAAGATTGTTTGGATGCCACATTGAAGGGTGTGGGGTCGACTGTACTACTTTGACCAAAAACTCAAACCAATACAGAGTTGAAAGCAAATAGAATCCAACACCCAAAAGATGAAAAGAACGGGAATATATGATTGAGGAACAACAGAAAAGGCGTTTATTCATTGTTTGAAAATATGATACTGCCTGCATGAGTCAATTATTTTCACTACCGAAAGACAAAATCATATGCATATCTCCCATTATTCCACAAAATAAACGATTCCTTTATTCAAACTTTTTTACTATTTATCTACACGCGCAGCCCTTTTCTTTTTCCTTTTTTATAACTTGTCATATACTAAATGTAGATTCTCTACTTTTAACTGTATTTTCGTATTCTTTAAATTTTTTATAAAAAATATAATCTTACAAATAAAAAATAAAAAAAAGAACAACTTTGTCAACAAATTGTCAATTAGCATCCCACTCTTCTTGGCACTCACCAAATGATAATAATGGATGTCTTAACAAAGGTGATTTTAAAATGAAAATGACTCTTTTGGATTTAAGATTGGTTTGTGTTTAATTTGTGTCTATAAAAAACAATTTTTTTATAAAAAAAACTTCGTTCTTAGTTAGTGTTATGGATATTTTTAGAACCACACAAATAAATTGATAAAAATTCAATGGACAAGCTCAACTGATAAAGGCCCAATTCAATCAAGATTGAGGTCGCAAGAGCAAAGCATCAAGTCACTAAATGCGAACTCAGATCACTAGTCAGTAAGGGTCAAAGTAGTAACCTCAAGTCGTTAAGGACGAGGTCTAGCCCGTAGTTCGAAGCATGCCCTCCTAGCCATTAATTCAGAGAAGACCATTCAATTGCTCATTTAATAAGAATCCGTTGTTAACCTTTGTAACCAATCCATGATTTATTTTTGTTATGGAATACATTGTAACACCCCGTCTATTATAAAAAAGGGGTTGAAATCATTGTAAGAGGATATAGGATAATACAAACAGAATACTGAAATCTCAACAAAATACTGAGAAATAATATAACCATGGACATAGGCCACGCATCTAGCTGAACCACATTAGAAAGCTCTTGGTATCCCCTGTTCTTTCTTTCTTTCTTGCAAATTTACCTTCACAACTTACAGTTTGGGGTGCCAGACTTAGATTGATTGATTTCAGATGTCAACTTTTTGGCACTAGAATGAGGGCCCCAAAACTGCAATCTCTTTGATTTCTTGCTCAACTATAATGATTAGAGAAAGAACAACTAAGAGTTCAGATGCTACGGTTGACCAGCCTGAGGGTCACGTGGAATAGCAATGGGATATGCTACTAGTTGGAAGCCCGATCCTTTGTTAGATTTGCTCCGGCCAAAAGAGGGAAAATTTCAAAAAAATTTCTCAGAAGAACACCCACTTAGCCGAACTAGATCTCCCAAGATCTGTTGGCATGAGGTTTCCATGTATCACATACATCAAATATAAAGTAAGAGGAAGTAAGACTAACCTTTAATCCAGCTCCTTGCACAGCGGAAACATCTGATTTCTCCAGTCACCTTAGGAGTCCAAGCATCCTCCCTCCATTGGTATCCATGCCGGAGAAGACCCATGACCTTCTCAGCTTCTCTTCTTGTGCTAGCAAGATTTCTGAAAGCTGAAGGGACCAAGGAAGACGAACCGTAGCCGGACTGCCGCCAGCGCCACCTTCACTTGCCGTTCGGTCTAGCCGAATCATAGGAGAACCTTTCTCCTCCTTTGGCTAAACATCTTCAACCAAAGCTCAAGGGAAACGTGTGGAGAGTTCACTGGAACCAATTTCCGTCCGATCACCACCGGAACGACCGCCGTGAGCTCGCTCTCCTCTCGACCTCTTCGTCTTCCTGGTCGCGTGAATAGGGAAGCCAGCCGAACGTTTCTGCTTCTTGAGGAAGAAGAAGAGACGTCGTACGACGTCGTTTTGGTTTGCCTATTAAAGGCCCATAACGATGTCGTTTCAAGGGGCTAAAGGAAACTTTTTTCAATTCTCAATTTAGCCCCTGGAGTTCCAAATAATTCCAATTTCAGCCCAGACAATTCCAGCGAATTACGATTTGGTCCCTGAACATCAAATATGTTCAAACATTGATCATTTCATTCCCCGTTATGCATGTGACCCAGTAGGCCCTCGAAATATTGATAAAAGTCCAAAATATCCTTCAAACCCTTTGAAGGCATATGAAATTAATTCAATTAATTTCCTGATCAATTTCTCCAAATTAATCAACTGGACTTTAAACTAT
>JANHAO010006470.1:0-21379 GCA_026873985.1 Saraca asoca
AAGTGGAGTAGACTTGAATTGCAGTTTCAATTCAAGTTGAACCACTTTAAAAAGATTTGTCTCCATATCTTTACTTTCATATGCACAATTTTAATTTTTGTAACTTGATCTTTTTTTTATTTGCTGCATAACTATTGTTTATCAGACACTTACACGTAAAATCAATTAAATTTGAGTTTGATACTGGTGTATATAAATCTCCAATGAGATAAGAGGAAGATCCATTCTCTTTTCACAATCTTTAACTATCTTAATTGGGACTGACAAATTATATTAAAAAAACATATAATATGATATATATATATATATATATATATAAAAGTTTGTAATACATAAGAACTCATAACTATAGCAACTAAAAATTATTATAAGTTTTATAAGAAGTTAATAATTAACAAAATATTATAGTTGTAGGTCATTTATTTAGTATATCTTTTAAAAACTTATTTTACAATTAAAAATACAAAAAAAAATCCAATTTCAAGGCAAAATATAATAAATAAATAAATAAAATAAGCCAATTGATTTTTGAAAACTAGCTTTAGTTCACCGATTTTGGCTAATTTGTCAAGTTTAATCCAATTTTGACCGATTCAATCAATCTAACCATGAAAAGGATTTTATAGTTGAACCAAACCATTATATATACTAATTTCCAATTTGATCGACCAGTCAAATCTCATTTTCTAATCAATGCTATGAACTATCTTTGAACTATAAATTAAAATATTGGTTGTTAAAGTAAATTATAACTTATTGAGCCATAATCTTAGATCTCCTAGATAATTATCTATAATACAAGAAGACATAACTCCAAAATTAGTATAAAGTATACAGAATCTTCTATTTTTAACAAATGATCAATAAGAATGTTTTTATGTGGACCAAGTTCACCATGACTAACAGAATGGATTTCACATTTATATTTCTCTATCTCTTTTTAAATTTATAGTAAATCACATTTAAGAAATTATTAGGTAGACACTGCCTAACACATTACATTTAAATTGGACATGACTATTCATTTTTTGACAACTAGGAATGTGAATCCAACTTTTTTACATAAGTCAAAAATGGCTATATGGCTTAACCTCTCAATGACATTTATTGTATATATTCTCATTGTAATTAATTTGTATCATTTAATATTACAATTAATTTTATATTTTAATTTTAACTAATTAATTCATATTAATTAATTTATGCAAAATATATTACTAATATTTGCTAATTTGAGTTTGTGATTCTTACAAAAGGTATCACTGTAATTACTTGCAAAAACATAAAAACAAGTTTAAGATAAATGATATATTTTGAATTGCACTACCAAAATGTATATCATTGTGACTTTGGTTATTTCCGAAAGGCAAACAAATCTTGCATTTAATTTTAATATTATGCTTCAATTCGATATATACTTTAAAAATTATGTAGAGGCAAATGCTTTTGAAAAAGTATAAAAATTTGTATACTTATTATAATTTTTAAGAAAAAAAATTAATTCCTTTATAACAAACTTAATTGAAGGAATAACAACTTTTCACACTCATATTACAAGCAAAATAGGTAGGTAGAAAGTTATAAAAATTTTTGTAAAAAAAAATTATAATAATTAAAATTTTGCTTGCAAAGTTATGATAGTTAGTAAAAATAAGAAAAAATACAACAATCACAGGTTCATATAGTAATGAAATTCTTAATTTTAATGTGCAAATGATTGTTAGAGTTTTTGTATTTTTATATCATTTTATTTACTAAATACTTATTTGAATATTTTTATCTCATTAAGAAATTGATAATTAATAAAATAATTATAACAAAGTAAAAACACATAGCAGGAGTTCAAAGGAAATTAAACAAATTTAAAAAAGTATTATAATGCTATCTATCAATAGTTTTATTTTTATACGTTTTTGCAAATAATTGTAGTGATAGTCCTTTTGCAAGAATCACAAACTCAAATTAATAAATGTTAGTAATATATTTTGCATAAATTTAATTGATATGAATTAATTAGCTAAAATTAAAATATGAATTAATTATGATATGAAATAACACAAATTAATTACAGTGAGAACATATGCAATAAATATCAATCAGAGGCTAATTAAGTCATTTAGCCATTTTTCATACTAACTTACATTTGGCTTATTAAAAAAAGAAAGTTAGACCCACATTCCTAGTTATCAAGATATTAATATCCATGTCTAAATATGATGTATTCGGTAGTGCTTACCTAATAATTTCTTTATTACACTTATTGCCATTCTCTTGAAATTTATGGAACCACATTCACATTCAATAAAATGGATAAAATGATTTCTTAGAGAGGATTATTTTGTGTATTACACTCGTCTTAAAAGTTCCTTCTATTTTACCCAAAGTATTAAAAATGTATCTGTTTTTTAAGAATAATTATCATATATATTAACAAACAATATTAATTTTCTCCAACATCTAATACTAATTGCTTGTAAATGAAAGTTATTATTCTTGCATCGATGATTTTATAAAGAACGTAGAGTTAGAGGTCATGTGATTGACAAAAAGTGACGTGAAAAGTACAACTTTCTAAAAAATAGCATATTGGTATGTTGTTTATTATTTCACCACTAATTGAAAAAATAGAGGAAGTAGGACTTTCTAGGAAGTTCTATTTCGACGAAATGAAGGAATTTGCTTACTTACCCTCTCCTTAGGTAAGAAGAACTTCCTACAAAAACTTTTAGTTCTCATGTTTAACCAAACAACTTCAAACATTTCCTGAAAAGTTCACAAAAAAATTTATTTTTTGAAAATTTAACTTCCCTGCAGAAACTTACTCCTATAATGGCACATGTTTAGGCATATTCTAATTGCGTTGCTTATCTTTTGCCATACCTGTGACAGAGAGAGATAGTAGCTGTCTATATTTTAGCATTAATAATTTGAATTGAAATTATTTTGTGCTTTTAATGTAGGAAACTAATAATTTAAGTAATTGCAGTCACATTTTGAAAAAATAATAATAACTAGTGGATTAGATATCCTCATTTTAGGTTTCATTGATGTTTTTCCTTATAAAGAAACTAGCCTAATGTCACAACCCAAATCCTTGGTCATGGCCAGCATGAATATCAATCTCCAATTGATAACCACCGGCCTCTAATATGTCACTATTACCTCTTTTATCCTTTTCTAATCATTCTCACTTTAATGCTTTCGAATCACATTCTCTTAATCTCAATTGGTTGTTTGAGAAATTATAAACTTATAGAAAGAAAGATACACAAATGGAATATAAACATACTTTTATTATGTACAAAGGTATTGCCTAATAAGCACATGCTAGTTTAAACATCAATTCAAGAGGTCTTTATCTAGTTCTTAAAAACTATACAACAACCACAAGAGTCACCCCTATACAACCCCATGTCCTCACAAGGGCAGGGCAAGTCAAAAAGTTAGATTAACTTATGTCTTGTTATGAACTCAAAAAGCATAGATTAAACTAACTAAGCCCTTAGGATATTCTATAGCCATTATATTTATAGATTTCAAAAGTTAGCAAAATATATAGATAAATGGTTGAAACCCTTAGGAGTCAAACCATCCCATGGGCATCATCAAAAGGACATTTAGGGGTCCCAAGGGAATAATCTCAACTTCATGTAAAACCTCATAGCCAACTAAGTTTAAGATAACTATGTAGTGAATATTGATCTAGTACACTCCTAGGGGGCTCTCAATAGTGGTAGTAAAGATATTAACAATGGTATCCATAAGGCTGTTGTTCATTCTTACTTTTCAGGAGGTGGAATAATTACAATTTCTTGAGGATCTAAAAGAAATAGTCCACAGAAGAGTGAGTTTGGGGCTCAGTGAGATACATCCATGCCTAACTTATGAATTTCTCAATAATAACAATACATATGTACATCATAGTCATAAAATTATATTTCATACCAGACTTAATAAACAAGTCATAAGTCCCAAAGACTAACCTCTGAATGACATCATACCACATTATCATTAACACATTATAAAGAACCATGATTTTCTTATGGCCTCAAGTTGTCATCACTAATCATCACATTGTCAAGTCACATTCTATCTCATTCAATACTCCCCAGAATAACAATTTAGGTAAGAAATGAAATAAATAATAACACTCAAAAGTCTCCTTGTTACTCCTTTCCAGCCTTATCTTGCACAATTGCCAACCTTATACTTCCAGGTTCTGCCTTATCCCTCACTCTATATCAAAACATGCAAATTTGGGATCCAGTTCATATACCTAATCTTATCACACCAATCACATCTCATTATCATTATTCATCATCCCATATTTCATGGGAAATTTTCAAGGCTTCAAATAATATCATATCTCATAACAATTATGTCACACAATTCACATTCTATCACAATCACAATCATACATGCTTTGTCACATTATCACTATAACTATCAAGGTTGTTGCCATAGCCTCAATATAGATATATATATACAATTAGTAGATTGTTTGATATTAACTTATGATTTGCTCATTTAGAACTTATTAACAATCATATTGAAAATTGGTTAGGATTTATATGAAGTTAGGTCAAGGAGATGAGACTTGTCTGAGAGAAAAATAAATTTAAGCTAAATAGGGTGTATAAATCTAGATATGCAATCAGAATAGTGAGCATGATCACCTTTGAAGTACAAGTACAATCATGATTAGAATCGCAGGGATCACATAAGAAGGATTCGATTTGACTCAAGGAATTTTAGTTCAAATTGCAAGTCTACTCGCTAAAAACCACAAAACCTTCAATAAGTCCAAAATAAATATATGATCAAAATCACAATTAGAATCGAAAAAATAGGGTGGGAAGGGTCAATTCAAATCGCAAGACACAATACAGCTCGATTGCTATAAGCATGATCATGGGGTCGATGTACATAAGACAATTTGATTTGTGAGCTTTGAAAATGTAGAAAAGTAGCAGCCAAAATTGGGGAAACACCATCCAACTTCCACCAAATCATAAAGATTCAATATTCCTTTGTTTTAGAAACATAAACAAGCATAAAACCTAGTTTTTCCAAACATAAAACTACTTTATATCAACAAGTCCAATTAAACTCAAACTTTGTTATGCAATCACAAATACCTATTTTTTTAGTGGATCACAATTAACTAATCACATTATAATGCACAAGAAAGGTAAGAATCACTCACCTAAGGATTGGAAACAAGAGATCAAAACTAATCCAACAAAGGTCTTCAATACTCTTCAAGAACAAGAAAGAAGAACATGTTAGATGCTTAGGCTTTTCACATTTTTCTCTCATCAGATGAATATATACCATTAGATTATGGTTTCATTTCATAGAAACCAGCTAGAAATAAAAGATTTAAGCTCTAAAAATATCATAAATGCATATGGATTCTTGAAGTGAACAATGAAATAAATAGTAACTTTTAAATTCAAAAATTCATAAATCAAATTTTACTTGATGAATCAACAAGATTTTGGTATTGAATTGAAGAGTAAAAAGAGAGGAATTAGTAGTCAAATATGATAAATTAACATGAAGAATTGAGATGCTTATTTGGAGAGAGAGAAAGAGAGAGATGTAAAGTGAGAAAGAGAGTTGCTTGTGGAAGTTGAATAATGTTGCATGAAATGCAATCAGGGAAAGGTTGAAAGAAGAAAAAGCAGCCGACCTTTTAAGGGCAAAACAGAAAAATTTGTGTCAATTTTACCTTTGACTTCAAATTGACCAAAATTTTCTTTTAGAAACTCTTCCTTTTTTTCTCAACTTTGAGTTCAAATCTAACATACTAACTGATCACTGGCGGTAATGAAATTTTAATACAAATTAGTTAAATTAATTACCTTCATAATGACTATAAGTTTACCAATAGCCCTAATTTCAAGCTATCCATAGTTCTTCAAAAATTAAATCCTAAAAACATGAATTTTATTCTACAAGCATTCAAAAGTGGAAAATTTGATCTTCTGAGGATTTCTAAAATTCATATAATTTATTTCTACTATTTCTAAGTACTTCATACCTCAAATTTATAGTTTCAAAATTTTCAAATTCACCTTTTCAAATTTTCTGGAATGCCATTTTATTACTGAAATTAATTCCATAAAACTTATCGTATTACAATTTCTCCCTTCAAAGAATTTGTCCTCAAATTCTGAATAGGGATAATAAGTTAAATAAAATGAATCAATAGTGATGAATAACATCTTATACTAAATATTTTTGCATACAGTCTTACCAAATAATTGGGGGTACTTTTCTTATATGTCATATTCCAACTCCCATATGGCTTCTTGCTCATCATTTTGTCCCCACAACACCTTAACCATAGGAGCTTCTCTTGATCTCAACTTCTGAACTTATCCATCAAGAATTGTCACAGGTTGATTTTCATAGGTCAGCTTAATGTTTAATTAAATTAGTTCTTCCTTAATTATATATGACTCATCCGGGACATATTTTCTCAACATGGAGACATAGAATACCAAATAGATTCCTTGCATTTTGACTAGCAATTCTAATCGATACACCACTACTCTTATATGATTGATAATTTGAAATGGTCCAATATATCACAGTGTCAATTTTCCCTTTTTACCAAAATGCATAACTCCTTTCATAAGAGATACCTTAAGAAACACTCAATCATTAACCTCAAACTCTAATTCCTTTCTTCTCTTATTCAAATATGATTTTTGCTGGTCATGAGCTATCTTTTCAATAGAGTCTGTTACAAGATCTGGTCATAACATTTTGCCTCTTTGGGTTTAAACCAACCTATCGAAGATCTAAATCTCCTTCCATACAATGCCTCAAATGGTGTTATTTGGATACTAGATTGATAGCTATTGTTATAGGCGAATTCAATAAGTGGTAAGTGCCTTTCCCAACTCCCTTCAAATTTCATCATGCATGCTCGAAGCATGTCTTCCAGAATCTAAATCATTCACTCTAATTAACCATCTATTTATAGGTGAAAAGCTATACTAAACTATAATTAAGTGCATAATACTTATTGAAATGATTGCCAAAAATGAAAAGTAAATTAAGTACCGCAAACCCAAATGATCATTAATGTCACACCATGTAAAGGAACTATTTGATTAAGGTATGTTTGCGCATATTGAATAGTTGAGTAAGTCATCTTGACTAGTAGAAATGAGCTTATTTGGTTAAACAATCAATGATAACCCAAATTGAATCATGGCCTTTTAGTGACCTTGGCAATCCAACTAAAAAGTCTATCGTTATGCTCTCTTATTACCATTTTGAAATTTTGATAGATTGCTACAATCCTACTGGACGCTGATGTTCTACTTTCACTTATTAACACATAAGACATTTAGTCACATTTTCAAGCATATCTCGTGTCATGACTTTCCACCAAAACACCTCTTTCAAATCATGATACATCTTAGATACTCCCAGGTGCATTGTATATGATGAGTTATAAGCTTGATGCAGTGAATCATTATGAACACTAGAAGGAACTCATAATCATCCTTCCTTTTTAAGCACTCTTGCCTTATCAACTACAAATTTTGAGTTTGGTTCCACTTCCACCCTCTATATGAGAATCACACATTGTGGGTCCTATTTCTAAGCTTCCTTAACATAATCGACCATCATCGATTGTACAATCATGTAGGCTAAAATTAGGGTTTGGTCTGGAACTTTTAGTTGTATGCCAAGCTTCTCAAATTTTGGCTTAAAGCACATTAACTTTTCTTCTTTGGAAAGAAAACAAGCCAAACTACTTGCTAATTTGTGACTTAATGCATCCACTACCACATTTGCCTTGTTGGGATGATATAATATTGAATACTCATAGTCTTTTACTAGCTCCATCCACCTTCACTATCAAAGATTAAGAGCTTATTGTTTGAAGATATATTTCAAGCTTTCATGGTCCATATAAATTTCACATGTTTCTCTATACAGATAGTGCCTCCAGACCTTCAGGGCAAAATCTACTGCTACCATTTTCAGATCATGAGTAGGATAATTCTTCTCATGTTTCTTTAGTTGCCATGGTGCATATGTGATTACTCTTCCATTTTGCATCAAAACACATCCAAGTCCAATTCATGAAACATCACAATACACAATGTAGCCACCTAATCCATATTGCCATGCCAATACTAGGCTGTCATCAAGCATATTTTTAGCTTTTGACAGCTTTCTTCACATGTAGGAGTCCTTTCAAATCGTATTCTCTTTCGAGTCAGCTTAGTTAATGGCACAGAGATTTTGGAGAAATCCTTGACAAATTTCTAGTAGCACCTAACCAATCCTAAGAAACTTCAGATTTTTGTAACCATTGTAGGCTGGGCCAATTCTCTAAGCCTTGTATTTTCTAAAGATTAACTTCTATCCCTACTTATAACACTACATGACTAAGAAACTTGACAATGGTCACCCAAAATTCACATTTGAAAATTTTCGCATAAAGCTTATGCTCTCACAGAGTCTACAACACCATTCTCAAGTGTTGGTAATGTTCTTCCTCACTTTTGGAATATACCATAATATTATCAATAAACATGATCATGATCTTATCTAAAAATAGTTTAAAATTTTGATTCATCAAGTTCATGAAAGCAGCTAGGATGTTCATTAACCCAAATGACATTACAAGAAATTCATAGTGCCTATAACACGTATGAAAAGTAGTCTTGGGTACATCTTCTTTATGAATCTTCAATTGATGACACCCCAATCCTAAGTCTATCTTTGAAAAATATCTCACCCCATGCAACTGATTAAATAAATTATTAATGTAAGGAAGGGGATATTTATTCTTGATAGTCACCGTATTTAACTTATGATAATTGATACACAACTGTAATGTTTCATCTTTTTTTTAACAAAGAGCAGGGGCACTCCCCACGATGAAATACTCAAGTGAATAAAGCCTCTATCAGCCAATTCTTATAGCTAAGTTTTTGACTCTTTTAACTCTATTGGTGCCATATATAGTAAAGAGGGATGGAAATAGGTTCAGTGTTAGGTACAAGATCAATCAAAAACTTGATTTCCCTATATGGTGGTAATCCAAGTAATTATCAGGAAACACATCAAGGAATTCATGTATCACTGGGACCTCACTTGGACTTGGAACAAATGGCTCTAATTCTTTCACCACAACTAAATAAGCTATGCACCCCTTTTTTAGCAATTTTCAAGCTTGCACACTAGAAATCAAATTAGCTATCTCAGCTACCCACTCTCCTTGAATCATTATAGGAGAAGATTCAACTACATACAACATAGCCATCTTATCAAAAAAGTTCATGCACGCATGCTGCTGAGAAACCCAATCCATACCTAGAATTATGTTGTAATCAACCATGTCTAAGATGGCTAGATTTGCAAATACTTGCTTATCTCCTATGATTATAGCATAGTCTCTAAATAAACAGTTGACTAGAAGGGTTTTGTCAACTAGAGTCATTACTATTAATGGTGATTCCATCAATTCACCAAGTTTGTTTGAAATGCAACTAGAGAAGTTGTGGAAAGTCCATCTTTACGCTCTCTTATCATCATAACATGTGAAAGTTGAAGAGTGTTGCATGAAATGCAACTGAGGAAAGGATAAAAGAAGAAAAATCAATCAGCCCTTCAAGGGTAAAATGGGAAAATTTATATCAATTTTACCTTTGACTTCAAGTTGATCGAATTTTCTTTCAAAAACTCTTCCTTTTTCAAGTCTAGATCTAATGTACTCATCGATCGCCGGCAGCTCTGAAATTTTGACATAAATTAGTTAAATTAACTACCTTTATAATTACTATAAGTTTGCATTTATTGGGTAACTATAGCCCTAGTTTTGAACTCTTCAAAGTTTTCAGGAAATTAATCCTGAAAATACGAATTTTATTCTATAAGCATTTAAAGTGAAAAATTCGATCTTCTAAGGATTCCTGAAATTCATATAATTTATTTCTACTATTTCTAGGCACTTCCTATCTCAAATTTATAGTTTTAGGATTCTCAAAATTTTCAAATTCGCCTTTTCAGATTTCCCAAAAAGTCATTTTATTACCGAAATTAATTTTAAAAAACTCAAAGTATTACACCTAATTAGTAACAATAAATTATTTTCATTATTTACAAATTTAGTACTATATTATGTAATCATTTAAATATTTATTTAGATTAAATTACTTAGCCTTGAATTGAGAAAAATATTTTTTTAGGTTAAATTAGTTATAACTTACCTCTCTTTCAAATTGAATATTTATATTTATAAAATTTTATGTAAAATACACCAACCTCCCTTAATATTTTTCAAAATTATGTGGACATCTTCTCTACTTATAAAACCTACGTGGACATCCTTTAAAGTTTAAAACAGGCTACATTTTGTTCCATTTTAGTAACTTTCGTTATAAACCATAGTCTATTCTATCCAAGGGTTGTCAAATTAATGCCATTTTTATTGTTAAATGTTAACTTTATCCCTAAATATTGGCGCGCACACATTGTCTTTGTGTTTTATAGGTGCAAAACAGTCTTCTACATCATTTCTACATATTTTAAAGTATAAATTGTATAAATTGTGGTTCTAAGGGAGAGACTGAGATTTTTGAAGATGAAATGCAAACATCTATTAAATTATCAAGTTCTAAAAAAAAGGAATGGACTCCATGAATGAAAACCACAACCATACTTACAATAATGGTAGAGTCTGTTTTTGTCTTTTAAAACTTGAAATTTTCAATGATGCAACTGGCCCACACTTAAATTTCTTCTTCAAAAATTTCAGCCGTTTTTAAAATAATTTTAACGTTAGGATAAAAATGTAAGAAAATGAAGATTTAAGTTTAGTATTTTCTCCAAAATAAATGAGAAAAGATAGATTTAAAGATACGAGCTTTGCTAGAGTTAGAGATTGAAGAGAATCAAACTAATTTAGAATTTATTGTCAATAAAGATAAGTATTTAGAAACTTCCACTAAGTCCACTAAGTATGAGCTAATGGATATTTAATTATACTAAGAATTAAAATAAACAGTTGAAATGCAAGCAAAATAGAAGTAAAAATGAAGGGAAATTAAATGGAAAAAAGCTTAATCCAAGGGACTGTCGCAACTAATTCAATGACTGATCCTTAACATTATTGTTTCGTTCTCACTTTGACTGCTTAGTGAAGATACTAATCAATCTAACACCTAATTAATCCTTGTTAATTTCTTCCTAAATTTATAAACCAAACTAGCACTCAATTGACTCTTATTGCTAAATCAGTTAAAATCTAGTACCTCAACCAATTTACCAATAGCATTAGGTTTTGAAAACATTAAGTTTAAGTAATGAATTCACCCCATCAGTAAATTAACTAACTACCCTCAATTCTCTAGGAGAATTGATTTATCCTAGCAATAAATCAAAACTATATTACTATCCCATAACCAAACAGCCACAAATAATGAAATTGCCTATGAAAATTCACCTAGTATTAAATCACATTGAACAATTAATTAATCGGTCCTATTAACTACATCCAAAGCAATTATAAATAGTAAAATCATAGAATTAAGATAAGGGAATAAATGTACAATCAAAGCAAGTCTCATAATCAACAAAAGAATTAGTGCAGAATTTCTCTTAGATTGAAATAAGAGTTTAGCTATATATTAATACAAAAAAAAAAGGAAAAATAAAAGGAAAGAAGAAACCTAATTGGGTCTAGAGTCTTGCCCCTCACAACGGTCCTCTTCTTCTACAAAATAGAGACAATACAAAATGAATCTAAAATTTATTACAATTATGGGACAACTTAGTATTTATAGGCCTACTACACTGCCTCTTAATTGGATTGTTGATTAGAATTGGAAGGAGTCTTAATTAGATGTGGCTCCCTTCATATGAAATATAACTTAATCACTTAGGAGTCTAATGTCCTTGACCTTACACAAAAACTCAATTCCTAGATCAATATATAGGTTAAAAATCGAGACAGCTTTTCAAAATAGTCTAATTCATAACAAAATTAAACACTAAAGTCCACAGTCATAAAACTAATTTAAAACAATGTAGTTTACCCTCAAGCCATTCATGAAAATTTTTGGGATGGATCTTAGCTATCTTATGGATTTAAGTTTGCACCGAAATGATGGGTGGAGTTCCATTTATGATAAAAATATCAAAACTAGTTCTAGGTCACAAGTTAGGACTCTATTCTAGTTTGTGGACTTTATTTGACTTCCAAAATGGCTGAATTAGGATGGGTACACCATATGAAATTTTTAGCTCTTTCTTTTAACTTGCCAAAGACATAAGAATCATCCAAAATCAAGGTCCAATACTCAAGATATGTCAAAAAACCTAAAATAGTATAAATTTACCAAATAAATTTAATTCAGCACAAAAAGTAAACAAATCACAAAACCAATTATAAGTACCTAATTAAGCTGATAAACATGATAAAAAAAATTAAGTACAAAGGAATATAAAATATATATATTTTATATTCATCAACTAACAAAACAAAGAGCTAGCCAATGAGCTACCAAGAATGACGGAACAAATTGAGCCTAAAACTTGGTAATTTGGGATTGAAGACCTTCGAGGTTCATCGGAACTGTGGAAAATTACCCCAAGCCAAGAACTAATGTGGAGCCAGTGGAAAATAGCTTTGTTGGATACCTGCAGAAGTATAGTTGTGTCATTGGTGCAAGTTTAATTCTAGTTGAACCAAGTCAAGAGGGAATGAATTCCCACTGCAAACACATCTAGGATAGGTTGATGAGGCTTAGGGTGGTATGTGGCTGTGAAGAAAATGCCATCTATGTAATTATCATGGTACAAAAATGTGGGGGATGAGAATCTTTTCTTCTTCAGATCCACAATTTGATCAAAACCTAAAAATTTTCCTGGGGAGAGACTGACAAGAACTAGGAGTGAAAGGCAACAATGTGTGTCAAGTACTAAGAAGGGAAATGTGGTCTTCTTGTTAGTTGGTCTTAGAAAGAGTTCTTTAAATGAAACCAATAATGTCTGAAGGTTTCTCTAATCCACCTTGAAAAACTCTAAGATTCCTATGATACCAAATAGCCCAAAGAGTTATAGTCTTCAAGTGACACAATTATTTATATTAATCCGAGAAGGCTTGATACTGAGAAATCTAGCTGAAAATCCAAGATGTTATGTCAGTGTTGGCAAGATGGTATGTTTGCAAGCCCAGAAGGCCGCCGAACCAGATAGCTCTTGTCATAGGGCAATGCAGAAAGAGATATAATCCTCCATTTCATGAAAGCAGAAAGTGTGTAATGCATCACAGGGAATGTGATGATGATTCAGAGTTTTCCTCAAAGGTAAAAGATGATTACACAAGTGCTAGAGGAACATGGTTATTCTCAATGGAAGTTTAAGTTTCTAGATGGTTTTTATTCCTGTCTTTGTGCTATAGGGGTTTCATTGTAAAAGTCATCCTACTCCAAAATAATTGCATAACCAAGTTTGACAGAATAAGATGCATCTGCATGATCTATCTCGATAAGTTCGTCTTGGCTCCCATAAATAGAAATAAGGATTTTAAGAATACGTGCTACGTACCACTTCTGAGGTATACAGTATTCGCAGGATATCAGACTGCCATTTGTCGGTAATTGGATTGATAAGATTGTTAACAATGAATAATCCTCTTGGCAAAGGACAAGTAGTAGTCCACTAGAAAAGACTTTCAAGCTTAACCTGATGACCTTTGGTTATGCACCATCGGAGCTTAGTTGTCATAAATAAGGATGTCTTCTGAATTGATTTCCATCGCTAAGATGTAGAATCGGGAGAATGGAACAGGTGCTCCACTTGGCCTTTACCATATTTTTGCAAAATTCAATTGTATAGAAGAGATACCAAATTACTCAGAATCTTCCACATTTACTTTGAGATGAGGGCTTTGTTAAATAGATCCACTTTGAAGCTAACCTAGACCCCCCCCCCCCCCTTCTTTTATAGGCCGATATAAGTTTCTCCAATTTGTTGGATGCAATTTCCTGGTCTAGTCTAGTCCCCCCATCACAAACGATTGATCCACATATTTATCTGATGAAGATATTTAGCTGGGAGCGTAGCAGTAGACATCTGGCAAACTGGAAGATTTCCTAGGACTGCCTACACAAAGTGTATCACCCTACTTAAGATAGCATTGAGGCTTTACAGCCTTGAAGTCTGCTGTTGATTTTGTCTACCACCTGTTGGAGGAATTAGCTTTGATCCTTTCTGCTACATAGGATAAGAGGTCTTAAATAGTTGCAAAGTTTAGAGACCAACTTGACTCCAAAACTGCCTCCAGAGAATCTATTGAATTGATTAGGAGTGTAGGGGCTCAAGTATAGCTCTAATTTGTTCTTATTTATTTGTTGAACAAATAGCCTCCCAAATAAATCCAAAGCTTGTTGAATTTGGGAACAACCCTAGGGAGTGGCCTTGAAGAATAGGTAAAGGTCGTTAGCATACACTAGGTGAGTGATTAGAGGAGCTCTCCTAGAAATTTTAATGTCATGAATCTATTGAAGCCTTTCCATCTCAAGAAGAATACATGAGAGAACACTTGAGCACAGAATGTATAAGTTCAGGGATAGAGGATCCCCTTGCGTCAGACCCCTACTGGGATAGATTGGTTGAGAAGCTTCCCCATTAATAAAAACCCTATGGGCCACAGTGGATACACCCTGCTTGATCATTTTAATCCAGAGATCCAGGAACCTCATTTGGAGAAGGACTTGATGGAAGAAGTCCCATGACATAGTGTCACTGGCCTTGTAAGTGTCCACTTTGAGACTACCCCATAATGTCTTGCAAGATTTTATCACTAATATTCCTGCCATTGATAAAGGCATTTTGGAAAGGGGCAATAATGTTGCTTAAAATGGATTGTAGTCTGTACACCATCCCCTTAGATAGCACATTGTAGGCCACATTAGCTAGATTGATAGGTTTGTAGTCTTTGAAACCAAGCTGCTTATCCCCTTTTGGAGTAAGAGAAATAAGGGTTTGATTGAACTCCTTTAACAAAAAACCTTGGTGAAAGAAGGAGTGAGCAACTGCCAAAAAGTTTGACTTGATGAATGGCCAAGTGTTTTGGTAGAACTTACAAGGCATGCCATCTACATCAGCCACATTATCAGAAAGTTGAGACAAAAGAGGAATATAAGTATTTTTTCCCCCACGGGAGAGAGTCACCCAATAAGTCTGGGTTAAAATTGAGTACATAACTCACAAACTCTCCAAAATTTAAAGAGATGGCTAATAATCATGACATTAGAAAGACTCAGTTGAATTAAAATAATTTGTACATTAAGAAAATATCTTCAAATGATAAGTATATTAAATTAATCTTCTCTTTAGGAAGCATTTTGGTCTCGATAAATAATTCAATACCGTTAAGGTAGGATAGGTCGTACATATATGAATCCCCTCGATCTCTTGAGAGATAGACTTATAAATTATGTCCTTATATGAAGAATTATAACTAAGATTTGACTTTGTAAGTTTCATAAAAAAAAATAAAAGGATAAATAGTTTAATCAAAGACTCTAATTATAACATATTTTTAATTTTATTCAATAAATAAATGTTAATTATCAACATTAATATTAACTTTTAAATTTTTTGGGGTCCATATATATTAAAATATGATATTTTAATTTTAAAGATATTAAAATAACAAAGTTAACAATTAAATCTTAGGTTGAAATAAATACACTGTTATAATTCATAACAGATAGGAACTCCTCTGGCTTTGCAAACCTGTAAGAACTTTGGTCTTACAGCCCAACTAAGCCAGTGGGCCCATTAAACACATATTAACGGTCACTGGGATTGGATTTTTTATTTTTATTTTTTGCCATCACCGAGACTATATTCAATTTCAACATCCAATGATAATTATCAGTCACCCAGAAAGAAATCTTTTGGTAAATTTTGTTGTCTCTCACTCTAGTTTATCGACGTTGATGCTCTTCCAGGTACGATCCTAACATGTTGCCAGTGTTTGTGATGTTGTTTTTCTTCGATTTTTTTCAATTTTCGATGGAGCTTGGCATGACATCCTTGGATTAAGGGGCTTTTCGCTCTTATTTTTAAATTTTTATCTTAATGTTCTTTTATATTAATGTCCTAAATTATTTTTTGGTTGACATTACTAATTGAATTTGATAAGCAAATTTGTCGCTCTTCTTTTTCTTTTTTTTTTTTAATTTTCATTTGGCTTTTTTTTTAAGGTTAGATTTTACATGAAGTTATCAGTGATTTTTTCTATAAAGGAAGTTCCATTATCTAGGAATTCTAGAGTTGGCGGAGTTGACTCTTTGTCTTCAGACTCTGGAAATATCTATAGGCTCAAAAGATATGAATAGTAAAACCCAGAAATGGGTTGTAAGTTTGACATATACAGTTGTTGTGGTAGCAATCTGGATAACTGCTAGCTTTTTAGTTCAGTCTGTAGTTGATGGAGGTGTATCACCATTCCTTCTACATCTGCAATTCATTATTTATGGTGTACATTCCAATTGTTGAAATTGGATGGTATTTGGAGGATACTTGCGGTGGTTTATGGTTTTGAAGGAGTAAAAAGAGTAACAACTTGGAAGTATTAGGGGAATCAGAACAGGCTATCCTTCTCAATGACAAGGAAGCAAGTGAATTAGCCGATGCATCCCTGCTTGTCAAAGAAGCAAACATTAGTCCGCAAAGCAGGATTGCTTCTGAGTTACTGAAGTTAGACCATATGGAAAGCGTGTTGTCTAATCAAGGTAATGTGTTTAAAGATGTTGATAATCAATTGGATGCAAAAGAGCGTTAGACACGGATACAAAGTGGCAAGAGTTAGCTTATTAATATGCCCGTTTGGGTTTTTTGTTCGGCAATCTTTTAACCTCTCACTAAAAAGTGGATTTATGAAATGTCAAATTTCTTATCTGTTATTCAAATAGAATGTGAAAATTTAAAGAGAAGATATTTTTGAATTAGATGGAAATTGAAAAAAAAAAAGTTCTATCAATATTTTGAATTGGAACGAAAAAAAAAAAAGAAATAAAAAGAAAATAAAAGTTCTTCTTGCTCACATCTATTAGCAAGTGGAAGACACTCGCTACGTAATGATATTTGAGTGAGAATGAGTGTCATAGTTATTATAATATTAGGGAGATTAGGAAATGAACATCTTATTGATAAGTGTGGAACAAAATCCTTGTATTTTCCTAATTACTCTTTTTAGCTCATTTTTTTTAGTAATTATAATAAAGCTAAATTACTTTGAATTCTTTGTGTAGGACAAGGCAACTCACACGTAAAAGAGGTAAATTGGGTATTTTAAAAACTTATAGAATTTTAGTATTCTCTTGAAAAATCTTTTGATTTTGAAAAATTATATAATAGTTTTAATTTAAACAAACACAAGATAGTTTGATGGAGAAATTTGCACATCAGAAATAACAAACCAAGACACTTGTGTAAAGTAACTCGTTTCATTATATATAAGCAAGGCTTCAATAAGGATATTCATAGATAGAAATCACTTCTTTCAAGTAAACCAGCTTTGGGCAAAAAAATAAACAATGAAGCAAAACATGCTCAACAAATTTTAACAATAAAAACAAAGCATCCTACAATCTCATTCATTAATAAGGACAAAAATAAATATCACAAAATAAATTGCTGAAAAATAAAAAGAGTATGGATAGAGAAATCCAAACTCAAGATTTATAATGATTTCACCTTGAAAAATAGTCTTTAAGGTGTACACCCACTTCTAAACTCTCAACCAAGCTTAAATCTACTAAAATATCAATCTCTCTAAGTTTAAATAAGACCCTAGAGAAGTCTTTAATAATGATTGCTCAACTATAATCAAAATCTCCTTTGAAAAGCTTAACTGCTCACTCAAAAAGAGAAAATAAAAAGCTCAACCACTCTTATGCATAGGTAAGCCTACCCTTAGGAAACCTTATAGTGTTTAAAAGATATCACAAAAAATTTAAAGAATTCTATAGTTCATATTTACAAATTAAAGCTCAATAAATATGGAATCAATCAAATCTAGTAAGGAATTTAGATAAAGAATTGAAGTATAGATGACAAAGAATGTTTGCCTCTTAAGAATTTAGGTTTTGCTATTGAGAAAATGTGCGAAATAGGTATTTATAGCAAATGAAAACACACAGTGAAAAGCTAGCCGATATGCGTAGAATAGAATGTGTGATCATGATCGTGAATTCAAAATTTGAATTTTGAGTAAAATCACGATCAAAGTCATGAGATTCAATTTTGAATGCCTTGATTTGAATCATTGACTTGTAGTACAAAATTCAAGTCTGCTTACCAAAGATTGCAAACCTTCAGTAAGTGCAGAATTTCATGCAATCGAAATTGCAATTAGAATTGTGAAGACAAAGTTTTGAGGAATTTATTCAAATTGTAAAAAATTAATTTAAATCTTGATTCAAATTGAAAGGCATGAATGTTTGTCCTGTTCTTGTGAGCATGATCACAAAAATAGTTAGAAAACCTCAAGTCGAATCTCAAGGCTTGGATAATGTTATAGGTGAAAATCGATTTCAAAGAATGAGACAAGCCCGAGCCCGGCAAAGGCTAAGTCACCCAACTCACTGAGGATGCCCAATGAACTCCATCTTGCTCACCGCCAGAAAGTGACACAATGAGGTTGTCATGAGACCGGCTCACCAAACAACTGACCATCTTACTTGAGCTTGCTACGCTACAGTGACAATGACATCAAGCTCGCTAAAGCAATCCTGAGTTGGGAACCCCAGGTCGAGATAATAGACATCTAGCTTGAAAAAATTATACCAAGTGGCAAACGCACATATGCTAGTTCACAGCCGACAAGAGGGGCCCACCCCATAGAAAGAAGCCTAAACAATCAAATTACAAGAGATTTATTGTCTTTCACATTTATTTCTTGATGTAACATAATTGTAACTTATAATTATTTTATGTAATACCTCCTTCCTCTATAAATAGGAATTCATTGTTAGAAGAAGAGGTTTTTCTTTCTAGAAAGCACTTGTAAGCATAATCTTTCCATATTAATAAAAGCTCTGTCATGGACGTCGGGTCCAGTACTGCTCGGATTTGGTCAAACCACATTAAAATATCACTTCACTCTCTTCACTTCAAGCCCACTTCCTCTCCCTCCAATATCTTACACTTCAGAAGATAATTCAAGGTCTAAGAATTCATCTCCGTTGACTGGAATTTGGGGCTCTCCACATGAACTAAATTCTGACGTCAATATTTTAGCACCGTCTGTAGGGACCCATCTACTCTCTGAAGTGTCCATTGCGGCTTACCAATGGCAAGAGGAAGAACCACTCGAAGTTTAACCACTCCAGTCTTTCAACCAGCAGACACTCCCATTATGGGGGCTCATCAGCATTCTACTATTGTCCCTGGAACTGAAGAAGCACAAATGCCCGGCTAGCCTCAACCAGCACTTGAAAGTACAGTGAGAGAGTTAGCTGAAATTATTAAAGCATTAGCATAGGCACAGGGCTAAAGTGTACAAAGACAAGAAGAAATCATGGAACAGCTCTAGCAGCTTTATAAAGAAGCTCAGAAGGAGACTCATGAAGATCATGATAGTCAACAACTAAGGGGCTCGCAATAAGCAGAAAGCTCCACCCCTCAGCCTAAAATGTAGAACTTGACAATGGAGGAAGTCCTCCAAAGGCTTAAATGGCTAGAAGAATGCCCACGACCTCAAAGCAATCGACCTCACTATGAGGAAAACTCACCATTTTCTGTGGAGATCGAAATGCAACCTCTCCTACAAAAACTTAAAGTGCCCGCGATCCCACTTTATGACAGGAATAGTGACCCGAGCGATCACCTGGATGCGTTCAATATCTAAATGGATCTTTAAATAACTAACCCTCTAGTGAAATGTCATATCTTCTTAGCCACATTAGGAGGAATATCTCAGGGCGTGGTTCAGAAGCCTCCCAACTCACAATGTCAACAGCTAGGAAGAATGCCAGAGGAAATTCATTGACCAATACCAAGCGCAAAAGAGGCAGCTCACCCTCCTTGCCATCTTGCAATGATCTTTCAACATAAGAATGAATCGCTGAAAGACTATATAGCCAAATTCAGGCATGAAGCCAACTCCTTGGAAAATCCTTCGAAGGAAAGTATCTTAACAACCATCTTAGTGGGACTTCGCAAAGACAGAAAGCTATACAGAAGCCTCTACAAGTCCCTAGCTCGAGACCTTACTAAATTCTATGAGCGAGCTACCAAACAAATAAGATGGGAAGAAACCTTCAGAACAAAGGAACGCAGACAGAAAATGGACGCTAGTGGTCCTACCACAAGCAAAAAGAAGAACAACGAGAGTCGTAATCATGACCCCACTCCTTGGCTCACGAAGAAGGCAAAGCCCCAGCTACTTGGGGGTCACTTCGAAAGCTAAGCATCCTGTCAGACACCTAAGATAAAAATTTTGTCGTGAAAAGGCAAAACGAGGACTTTGGAACGCTCAGACCAATAAGAGTCCCCACCAAGTCCAAAGATTTAAGCAGATTCTGCACTTATCACAATGAGGCTGGACACACCACCTCAGAATGTCGAGCACTGAAAGATGCCATTGAAGACCTCATCAGAAGAGGCTGACTACAAGATTACATGGTAAGACCGTCGGAGCAACGAGCTCAACAGGCTCAACGAATAGCTAACCAAAAGCTGGAGCCCTCCATCAGAATCATATTCTTATCCTGTAACATTTTCTTAAGACGGATGATAATCTTGAAGATTATATGAATCCTTTTATGTTGAATCAATGTAATTTATAGCCAATTGGCTGAAAAAGCATTATCTAGACAATGAGTTTTCACTCCACCATTACAAGGATTCATCCGAGGGTGAGACGGTGTGAGGCCTACCCCGTTGATACATCCAGAGCAAATCATATCCCATAAACTAGGACCAAGAGTACAAATTCCCCGACCACTGAGCAACAAGATTGTTATGAGGTTGAGCAACGAGCTTGCTGTGAGGCTGAGCAACAAGATTGTTATCTCGTTGAGCAACTAGCTTGCTGCCTTTCTAAGCAACGGGCTTGCTGCGAGACTGAGCAATGAGCTTGTTGCCTTACTGAGCAACGAGTTTACTGCCTCACCGAGCAATGGGATTGCTGCGAAACTGGGCAACGAGCTTGCTATGGTACAGATGATGTGTTATAAATTCCGCA
The DNA here is from genome assembly GCA_026873985.1 of Saraca asoca. Lineage (NCBI taxonomy): Eukaryota > Viridiplantae > Streptophyta > Magnoliopsida > Fabales > Fabaceae > Saraca > Saraca asoca. The sequence continues at coordinate 21,245 of JANHAO010006470.1, forward strand.
AGTGCACGGTGTAGTTGTAGCTAGTACCGACAAATATGAGTCAATCCCATAGGGAAGCTATTTTAATTACTAGAATCTTTATAACTCAACTATCCAAATCAAATAGAAAATAAAAGAAATAAATAAAGAGGAATG